>VXBO01010256.1:187621-228343 GCA_013400135.1 Rhinoptilus africanus | reverse complement strand
GTTGTGAAAGTACGTCATGTAGATGCCCACGTACCCAAGAATCGGGCCACTGAGGAACATCAGAACAACCAGCAGGTGGATCAGGCTGCTAAGATTGAAGTGAGTCAGGTAGATCTGGACTGGCAACATAGGGGTGAACTGTTCATAGCTCGATGGACTCATGACACCTCAGGCCACTAAGGAAGAGATGCAGCATATAGATGGGCTCGTGACCGAGGGGTGGGCTTGACCATGGACACTCTTGCACAGATTATCTCTGAATGTGAAACATGCGCTGCAGTCAATAAAGCTAAGCTAAAGCCTCTTTGGTATGGGGGGCCATGGCTGAAATATAAACAGCCTGGCAGACTGATTGTATCACACTCCCACAAACCTGTCAAGGTAAGCACCATGTGTTCACAATGGTGGAAGCAACCACCATATGGCTGGAAATATGCCCTGTGCCCCATGTCACTGCCCTACACTATCCTGGGCCTTGAACAGCAAGTCTTAAGGCAACCTGGCACCCCAGTGAGAATTGAGATGGACAATGGTACTAATTTCTGAAACAGCCTCATAGACACCTGGGCCAAAGAGCATGGCATTGAGTGGGTATATCACATCGCCTTCACCGAGATCAAACAGTACAATGGACTGTTAAAAACTACACTGAGAGCAATGGGTGGTGGGACCTTCAAACATTGGGATATGCATTTAGCAGAAGCTACATGGTTAGTTAACACCAGGGCATCTACCAATCGAACTGGCCCTGCCCAATTGAAACTTCCATGTACTGTAGAAGGGGATAAAGGCCCCATGGTGCACATGAAGAATATGTTAGGGAAGACAGTCTGGGTTAGTCCTGCCTCAGGCAAAGGCAAACCCATCCGTGGGATTGCTTTTGCCCAGGGACCTGGGTGTGCTTGGCAGGTGATACAGAAGGATGGGGAGGTCCAGTGTGTACCTTATGGGGACCTAATTTTTGGTGAGAAAAGCCAATAAATCCAATTGTATGATGTTAATTACCAAATAACCCTGACGCTATCATCATTATCATAATTGCTATATGCCATATCAATGGTACTACAGTAAGAATCACCCAAACTAATGACAAATGGACTTTGATGAAAAACCAAGTAAAGTGCAATGGTGATGGGATCAGAACTGACCTCAGCAGCTGGTGCCCAGCAGCTTCCTTGAGATGAACACCTTCAGCCCACAGACCATGGGCATGGGCCACACCAGATACACCAGCTGCAAGCTCCAAATACAGCACACACCAGTCTAGCACTACACACCGTCTCACCTGCCCCAAGAGACTGTTCTAACAGGTGGAGCCCAAAGTAATGGATTAAATGAACTCTAACAGACATTTTAGAGGGATGGCCCATAGACTAAGGGAGTGATATCTGTACGTATATATATGTATATATGTACCAAAGGCAGGGAAAAGTGCTGGTAATTAATTGGAAAGTGTAAGATCTGGGTATGACATAGATGGTATAGAATAAGGGGTGGATAATGTCCTGGTTATGGTGGGGTAGGGTTTCACAAGGAGTTGGGATGGGACACAGCTAGGTTGGCTGACCCAAACTATCCAAACCAAACTAACCAAATGGGCATTTGATACCTTGTGATACCTTGATACATAGCCAGGGAGCTGGCCAGGGGAGGGGACAGGAATCGCAGCTTGGGAGTAGGCTGGGCTTCAGGTTCTAGTCAGTACATTAATTGTTTCGTGTATTCCTCTATCAGGATTATTGTTGTGTTCCTCTTTCCTTTGCTGTTCTGTTAAACTGCCTTTATCTCAACCCACAAGTTTTGCCTTTTTCTTCTGATTTTCCCCCTATTCTGCTGCTTGGGTGGGGGGAATGAGTGAAAAGACCATGTTGCTGGCTGGGGCTAAACCATGACATGACTCTATCGCCAGATGCTTTGCTTGAGTAGGTGGTGGGGTAGTTCTACCTCCTCAACGTTTCAACTGTTTTGAGGATATAAAAAGTCATGCTTATAATTGGCCTTCATATTTCTGAAGCAGATATTCCTTTTTTTAGACTATAAAATGTTAGTGTTCAGTTTTTCACAGACAGACTTGGGTCCAGCGGTCATGCTGTGCCCACTGATTCAAGAGAAGCATATACTGTGCAACGAGTAAATTATCCACGTGAACTTTCTATGCAGCTGTAGAGAGGAACATTTAATTAATACTGAAGCAATTATCTTGACAAGTAAGTCAAACTCGGAACAATAACATTTTCCTAGTTGCTGTGTGGTAGCCAGATGGTAAAGCAGACTGTTATTAAGGGCTTGGCTTGCCACTCTTGAGGTTACTGGCAGGTAATCAGTATATTTTTCCCATTTGGAGGTTTGGATTTCAGTGTTCTGGGAATTAGGCCCACAGGGATGTCCAGTAGATGTTTCAGTGTGAATAGGAGACTTTTTTTTTTTTTTATTCTTGCTAGGAAAATATTTATTGCTGTTGCCAAATACCAGGATGCAAATAGAAATATATGTGCTATGGGGTCTGTTTGGCAACGGATAGAAGACTAAACCAGGCAGGAAGCTTTCCAGAACTTAATGTAGACTCTCATGATTTGGTAAAACATTCTGCACTGGTAACCTCATTGCTGTTTTCCAGTAGTGTTGCTGTTTATGGTCACCTCCCCCTGTGCAAAAGCCTACCAGGCTGGTAGTCGTTGACAGCGGTGATCTACACTGGGTTCAAGAGGTGGGTCTGGTGTGCCGGGGCTCTGTGCTGTCCAAAACCAGAAGTAATGAGTTGCGAATGGTGAATGAGGTCTTGTCCTGCCAACATCCCTCATCCTCTGTATACATTGCAGCTCACATATTATGTTGGTTTTTTTGATTTTTTCTTTTTCCTATTCTGGAGCGTTGACTCTTGGTGAGGGGTTGCTCACGCGGACCTAATGAAAAGTCACTGTGCTGGTCTACGGTATTGCATCTGTGAAGGCAGAAACTGCTGGTTGAGCAAATCCATAGGGGCTGCTCTAAGTGGGAAAGCAGACAGAAGCTACTCCAGCAGTGACCAGAGGTAGCGTGGAGGTGCAGTGTAAAAAGTGAGAATTAGTCAGCTCTGATTATCAGCAAAAGCTAGATGTAAAATCTCATGGATGGAGAAGCAGTGAAAGAACCGAATCTGGTCCCTGTCATGGCCAGGAAGGTCCAACCAACCATGGTCCAAATTTCAATATCTCTTTATGGGGGAAGGACTGGAGAGCAGCTTCAGGGCAGAGGGAGAGACTGTGTTCCCTGTGCTGCTGTTTTGTGGGACTTTTTGTTTAACACTTGGTGTAACCAGAGGAGCAGAGGCAGATGCACTTCTTTCTTGTCGAACTTCTTGGCTGTTTGCCTCAATAGTTTGAACTATTATTTGTATTTAGTAAAAAAGATAAAAATTCAGACTGGACCCTGATGCATAAAGCACTGATTATACACAGTGAGTATGGTTTCTTCTCCAAAGAGTATGCTGGATATAGGGGGATGAGGAACAGGAGGGAGCTGCCATGTGCTCAGATGGGTGGAATGCCAGCATCCCATGGCAGCTCAGTGGTGGCACCAGTCCATCTGTGTATCCTGCCTGTGCTTGGTCCCCTTTCAGCAGACTTTACAACTGCTCTGTTTCCCGACTTTCCTGCTTGATAATGTTGACATCACAAGAAAAATGTGCTTCTTTCTCTTTCCTATCCACTCTGTTACGTTTTCATCTACCTGCTCTAAGGTGGCCCTGCTCTGGCAGGGGGTTGGACTAGGTGATCTACTGAGGTCCCTTCCAACCCTATGATTCTGTGATTCTGTGCATTTTTTTTGTTTTCCCCTCTTTGCCTTTTGCTCCTTTCCTCCTCCTCCTCCTTTCCCCCTTCCCTGAAGTCAGATCTTAATGCAGGACTTAAACAAGAGTAAGAATTGAGGTATTAAGGAGGTGCCCTTTAATATTTTGAAGTATTTTTCCATTTGTTAGAATAACCCCAAAGTTTTAGAAAGGGTGTGTGTGGAGGTTTGAAGTAATTTGTTTTTTGCCATGCACAAATTAGTGCTGGCTGTAGGATAGAAATGCTTGACTGAAGCACTGCAAAGTCTGCTGTTTACAGCAGCCTTTTGAGGGCAGGGAAGGAGCTTCTGCTGGAAGGATTCAACCTCCGGCACATGTATCTTGTCCAGACTTTGAGGTCAAGATTCAGTTTGTTGAGTGCATCAATTAAATTACCGTCACTGCTTGGGAAAGCTTTGTTAATCAATTAAAAGCTGCATTTGAATAAAATGCCCAATTTATTTCTCTTTCTGACCTGTGGCTACCTCAGTGGGATGTGTATTTCTGAATATAGACAATGTTGAGAATTATTTAAGTGAAAGCACTGAGAATTGTTTTTACCAGCAAATCTTGATAACTGTTTTGGCCGTATCTGATGTGCTTTCCATTTTCCCAGTGATACAACTTGGCAGACAGGTTTGGATTCATAGCTGAGTCTTAAAGCAACTCCGTCGTTGGTCTACATCTTTGAGGTAAATCAGTTGATGTGAAATTGATGCTGTCTCTAAGGATGCATATGCATCTCTAGGAAGTTAATGTGCTGTGAATTTTTATTTAAGCCCTTAACTTGTAAACTGACAGCTTGGGCGTCCTCAGCTAAGGCTGTATGGGATTTTTTAATGGCTTAGTATCTTCAAAAGACCTTTCATGGTCTATCAGACAATACTCAGTGCTCAAAACCAATTCTTCATTGCTGCAAATGCTCTGAATATCTCCTTCTCTGAGACTCCTATTTATCAATCATTAACGTTTATTTTTAGCACCTGAGATCCTATTAATCCTTGGTAGGATGAGGTAGGGTGTGAGATCACCTTCTAGACAAATTCCATACCCGTAGAAGAAGTGACTGCCCAGCATGATGCAGTAGCTGAGTTTAGAAATCTGAAACAGTTAATTCACATGTTTGTTATGGCTACGAGCAGGTTGGTCACAATGCCAGGTCCTCTTGGTTATTATAATTTTTCTCCCCTTGTGTTCCTTGCACGTACTCTAGGATGGCTGGACAACTACCAGATGAGACCTGTTCTGGTATCTGAATACCATAATCTTTGTGGAAGTCTTGATTCAGGGACTAGATGATAGGAAATCAGGTGAAATAGTCACAAGTTATTTTTTGGTTGAGTTGCAGAAATGGCATCTGGCAGAGCAGCCTCTAGTGTAGCTTGAGAAAGAAGTGGGGGCAGCTCCATCGTCTGTGGGTCAGTTGTTTTGTTCTGTATTTGCTGTATGTTTTGTGGTTAGCTTTTTTGTCATCTTTCCCTCTCTTCCCCTCTAATTTGTGCTTTAGAGCAAAGGTCCCATGGTTGTGGTCATAGGATTTGGTGAAATAAGTAAAATAAAACTAGATGTACAACATAAAGGACCATTCTGTGTTGCCTGTGAGAGCTGGGCTGAGTGGTTGCAAGTCATCCATCTCTTCTTGGTTGATGCTTTTCAGATAAAATCTACGCCTCAAAGTTCAAGAAACAAAAATGAGTGAAATGTGTGATTATAGCCTCTTGACTTCTATGATACACTGCAAGGATAGGCAGGGTACTGTAAGTTGGATAATTTTTACTCAGTTGTTTTCTCTAGCGATAATCGGGATGTTTGCTTGTTAGAAGTGTCAGAGCAATCATTGCATTGACTTTTTACTCCTGCTGTGCTCCATTCATTTCACATACCTGTAAGAATGTACTTGGAGATGAAGGGCAACCCTATTTTTGGCTAATGGGTTTGTGAAGCAACAGGCAGTTTTACCTCCTTGTCTGGCTGTTGCTTTATCAATACCATTTTCTATTCGTAGGTGTTTAAAAAGATTTGAAATCCGACCATAATGACCTAAAATTAACACAAAGAAGAATGTTTGTTGTCTGAGGTTTTGCTCCTGGATGTTTATTACCTGAATATGTTTTGTTAGGATTGGGTACTGTTGATGCTACAGATGTTTTGTGAGCACAACATTTGTGTGATAGACAGGAGATCACTTTGTCATTCCATTTATCACTTGCTATGACTAGTGCACTGCTGCTAATATTTGCAATAGTTACATGTTAATGCAGCAGTGAATGATCTCTGTGGTGTGCAGATGTCAGATGACACTTGTCTGCTATTGCTACCACTTAATGAGGAAAAAAGCATAATAATCTATTGATCTTCCATTAAGGAAAGTCTGTAAAGGACCTGGGAACAAAAGTATTTATCAGCTGAAGGCAGCAATGCTTGAAGGAGAGTAGTGTGTTACCATAAAAAATATGTGTAAGGTGGGAATGAGCAGCTTCTATGCTGGATGCTATCTTCTGTGGAGCAGTTTGGAGCCGGCTCCTTCAGCATCCCGTATCACTGCATCTTGGGTGCGAGTTTTATGTTGGCAAAGCCACAGCTGGCCAAGTGGAAGGCGCACAGCAGCAGCAAACAGCGCTTGGGGGGNNNNACCTAAGGAAAGTCATTAGGAATTGTTATTTAAAACCAAACCAAAAATACACACGGAAAGGTGCTAGAGTAGTGATACCCCAAATATTTGAAGGTAAAAATATCTATATTGAAATGACGTAGTTTTTGATGCACCGTTTCCTTACAGTTGACTGCATCAGGCAATGCAGCAGAAGAGAATCTTTTAAGAAACTTTTAAGTCGTGTATGTTCTGTTGTTCTGGTGTTTTTAGCTATACCTTTGACTTCCACACATTCTTCTGTTTTTCTTTGACCAAAATGATTTACTAAAATGTTGCCCTGACTTTGCTAACTTGCTTTATATAGCTGACATTATTTCACTGAAGGCACCAATCACTTAAAACTTGATGTATTTATTATCCCTGTATCTAACTGTGCCCCTATGTACTGTGATCCCTCAACTTCAGCATTAGTTTTCAGTAAATAGAAAGGATATTTGAGACCGTAATAAGCAGTACTGACATTATCTTCTCTGTATTCTGAGGGAGGCACCAAGGTGTTTTGTGTGGCCCAGAAATATAAGAACTTGTCTCTTGGCCGCTAAAGCCTTGTTGATGCTTATTAGTTTAATTTGTGTCTTCCTAAATTACTACCTGAATATTTGCTTTCTGACTGGCAGAATTTGTGGTTTAGTGAGGGTAGGACACAAGTGGGGGCAAGGAACAGCCTGGGGAAATGCAAGACTTCAAAACTGTCAAAGGTGAAGGTTGCTTACATCAGGTTCAGAATTTTTTTCTATATCTGGTATAAAAGATAGCAATAACGTCATCTGTAGAAAAACTGTGTTATGTTGCCAGGCACTAGAGGTGCCCCTCTGAGATCCTGAAAATGTGGCTAAAATGAAAACTCATTCAGTTGTTCTTGACAAGACTTCCAGCTCCTGAAGCCCTCCAGTGGCTCAGATGTCCCTGGTACTAGGTTGGACCCCTTTTGCTTTGGGTTGCAGTGAAGGACCTGCTTTCTTTCTGTATAATCACTGTTTTAGCCCTTGGACCAAGTGGTGCAGGTTTCCAGGGTAAGGTGTTGTACTTCAGTGCGTTTGTTGTAAAGGTGAAAGAAGCCCTTGCAGAGAGGTAAGCTCACTCCGCAGAGTACCATACTTAATATATGCTTCTTAATGCTGTTACTAAAGGTTTTATTTATTGGCTGTGAGGTTGAAGATACTGATATCGGTGTAGCCTGCTGAGCGGGCAATGAGGATAATTACCAGGAAACTATTATGTGGCCTTCAGCAAAACTGCTCTCCCTTCTTGGCTGGTTGTGCTGTAGATTTCGGAAGGAGACCTCATTCCTCACTGTGGCTGAAAGAGAGCAACTGCAGAATAAGCATTTTCCTGTACGGAGGACTGAGTGCTGGTGTGTGCTGAAGGGGTTGGTGTGCGGTAGCTGTCTTAACTGGACATGATTCAGAGGCCCCTCTGGACCTCTAGTCTGTTGTAGTTTTTTTTTTTTTTTTTTTTTTCTAGTAAGCCGTGATAAATAACTATGTGCTTTGTTTAGCATATGGCACAGTGCATGCTTATTGCTTCCATAAGACAGCTGCAAAATGCTTGACAAAAAAAGTGATGTTTGACTGCATGGGGCACACCCTTGTGTGTCTGCAGTGTCTCTCAGCTTCCCAACTTTGTATAGCTTGCACAATCCGTCCTGTCTTGCAGATCTGCTCTGGTTCCTCCAATGCCTTTCCAGGTGTGAGGATGCCTTCAGCCTCCTCTCTCTGCCTCCTTGGTGGTGGCGGTGATGTTTCCTCTGTCAGGTTTTGGAAATACACTTGGGTTGTCCTCTGGGTGGTGAGGAGTCCTGTAGGTGGAGGACTGGGGTTGTGTGTATTTGGGAACCCCACCAACAAGCAGAGGCAATGTGGCAATTTTTTTTTTCAAGGCACTCAATAAGGTATTGGAATAAGTCACCGATGCTTGATGTATCCAATATCTTGGAAGAGCACCATGAATTAAAAAAACTTGATCTGACTATAGGGTCTGTTTCAGATGAGTATCTGAGTTCTTTCAAGGGGTTAAGTTCTTGACTTATTAATTGCATGTTATTAATATCTGGAATTGCAAATCAGTCTAGTCTAGAAGGTGCTTCTTGTATCTTATGACTCATTTTTTTTAGTTGGGATTTCGCAGGCTTTTTTTAATACCCTGTTAAGATGTGGTCATCTTTCCTCTCTCTTCCATTTCACTGTGTTTTGGAGGATTTTTCAGTTTTATTTGCTGCTAGATTTCCCGAGATGCAGTCTGAGAGCTGCTGGTCTGAGTGCAGCATTCAGCGCTTCAGCTGTCTCCTAAGGGACCCTTAAAAAAATACAACCCAAAACCCAACAATTCCCCCACCTCCAACACCCAAAAAAGCTTCATCTGAAATATGTTCCTGCACTGTTGTGATTACAAATTTTGATCTCCTTGATTTCTTGACATCTGTTTTGGTCTCACAACCAATATTAGACAAGTTAGGAATTCTTGGTTTTGCCTAACAGGTTTTCTTCTTCCCCTTCTCCTCTTTTCTGTTTCTTTTTATTTATTTTTTTTTTAAATTTTAGGTGGTGATTTTTAAGTTTGCTGCCACTTATTACTAAAAATGGTGGTAGAAAAATAATTCCCTTGCCATATTAGGAGAAGGGGTAATATAAGAGAGTGTAGAAATAAAATTGAATAAAAACTTTGAAGGCCATCCAGGACACAAAGAAGGATTAGTTTCTTTGAAGATGTGGAAAACTACAGTTCAGTTGGAACCTCACTAAAAACCAACTGGAAAGTATATTGTTTATCAGATGTGGTGAGCAAATGTGAACTTCAGGTCAAGTCGCTAAATGCTGGATGGTAGCTCCCAAAAATCATGCAGCAGGATTAGTAGTAGAATTGAGTCAGAGGCATCGCTTTAGCTGAGTTTTGGCAGGGGCTTTGTTTGTATCATGCAAATATGTGGGAATGTGCGTGTGGTTGGTGATGTGTGAAGTATGTTCTCAACACATACCTGTGAAAATCTTTCTAGACTTAACTTGAAGCACAGGTGTGTGATTTGGGGATGTCTCATGAATTGGAGATATGGGAAGTGAGTGAGTGAACAGGTAAAATAAAAACTGATTTCTTATTCACCCAGTCTGCATCCTTCACACCAGATTGTGAGCTATCTGAAAACTGTGAGCACTCTGTCAAAGATTTTAGGTGCAATTATATTTTTAAGGTTATTCTTTTCTTTAATGATGGATACAGACTTGTCCAATACCCATAGTCACGATGATCTGGAATCTCTTGACGCTGAATTAAGGTCTTTACATGTTCCCTTCTGTTGGGTTTAGGCTTGGTATTGTTTGTTACTACGTCTTCTGTATAATAGTGTAAGATTGCTTAGTTCATGTCCAGCTTGTTGTTGTGATCGCTAATCTGCTACTCATTTTATTGTAATGAAGAAAGAACCGGAAAAGTCTTCCTCTCGCAGAGCAGTAGTCTTTCTGTTACCACATGAGATGGGCATTAAGCCCTTCTGCTCATTTATGGCTCTAAGTGTCTTGCTTAAACACCCTGGAGGTGTTTAAGAAGAGGGTAGATGAGGTACTTAGGGACATGGTTTAGAAGGGTTTTTTTGTCAGGGTAGGTTAATGGTTGGACTTGATGATCTTAAAGGTCCCTTCCAGCCTCACCAATTCTATGATTCTGATGGCTTTTTTCTGTGAATCTGTTTTCAGCCAGGCACAGTTATCCCAACAACTTCGAAGAACGTGGCAGACAAGTTGATATGAGCTGCTAATGGACATGGTGGGCTGGTTTTACAGATACACTAAGAAAGGGGTGGAAGATAGAGGTACTAAGAGCAACATTACTGGGGGTCCTTTAGAGACACCTCTGTGTACACAGATTATCTGGGCAGGATGGAGTAAGAAAAATCTCTGGTGTGAAATCAATCCCAGTGAAATTTAGCGTGTCCTAAAAGAATGAGCTTTCTTATGGCCAACATACATATGGGAACAGAGGGACTTACCTTGTTTTTTCTGACAAATTAAAGTTGGGTAGAACACCTGTACTTGGAGTATTATCTTCTAAATAAAATTTTTAATTAATCTTTTGACCTGTCCTCCCTAGTTGCTGCACCTTGCAGGACATAGAATAGTATAGTTTAGGCAAAAATTGCAGGCAAGCCCTGTTATGAGCCTGAACATCGTCATGGCAAGTGTTAATTTTATTTCACCTGCAGAGCATCACTTCATACAACACAGTATTTGCCTTTGTTGAGCATTAGATTTTTATACAGATGTTGGCCTGATATAGCTAGAGTTATGGTTTTGTTGTACAAAGATGTGACAATTTGAATCTTTATCAGGGTTGGGAAACAGCATTTACCATACAAGGCTTGAGGAACTTAGTATCTTTGATTTATGAAAGAAGAGTATTGCAAACTCGGCTTCTCTGGATGTCTGTTAGAAAACATTGATAGTAGCTACTGTTTTAATATAAGCAGCCAAAGGTTTGGTAAAAAGCGAAGGTCAAAGCTGGATAAAGGCGTGGGAGTGGAGGTAATGAGCTACTGGAACAATCCATCAAGATTTGTGGTGGACGTTACATCATCCCTGGAAAACCTTTAAAATCAGAATGACTTGCTTTTTCTAAAAGCCTTATGTTTCAGTTCAACCACAACTACTGACCTTGAAGTAGCTATTAATTAGTGGACGATTCATCAGCGTTGTCCAAGATGTCAGACTACCTGACTACTGTGATGTCTTGACATTTTATGCCTATAGGAATAATAGATTCATACTTCATGTTTTTCTTCTTGTGGTAAAGATCAAATTAAAAAAAAAAAAAGAAGAGTTTAAAGAAAGAACAAGTTGAACACAGCTCCAGCAGCCAAGGATTTTGGTGTTCTGGTTTTGACTCTGATAACACTCGTTGTGTGGCCTTGGTCAAGTTATAAATCCGTGTGTGCCTCAGTTTGCCAATTTGTCTGGTCTGGATAACTTCACTCACCTAATAGGATGACGTGTTTTTAACATGCTGTTAATGTAAATGTGGAATAATTACAAGCTTTTTTATTGCTATTTCGTTTATGACAAAGGAGAATATTTGTATTTAGAGTAGATGCCCATTTTCCAGACCTACTTCATTTAACTCCGGGGAGATGTTTTGACTCTTCAAAAGAGGATTTTTCTTGACTTGGGGCCACTGTTGTGGTACTCTGTCCCGCCAAGTTCAATGTTCTTCTGGATAGAATAAAAAGTGTTTATGGATTTTGATGAAACTTGAAAATTCTTGGATTGTTAAACTTGCTGTGTTACGGGAAAATTAATCAAGTTCTGACTCACGGAAGAGGACTGACCCTGGGGGGAGAGGGCAGCATTGTACACACCGTGGTTTGGCTTACTAGGAAAGTATTTCTTTGATTGTCTCTGGCATATATTTATTCTTGTTGAATTATTACCGTTGCCTGGTCTCAAATGGTACCATTAAGGATGAGATATGGTCTTGGTGCCCTTCTCTGAATTTTCACTCTTTGTTAATATATGTACATTTTGTTTCCCCCGAACCAACCATTTCCAGGCTTAAGGGTTGTCTGCTTGTTCTCAGTCCAGACCAAGGTGTTTGGGCAGCTTAAAAGGAAACAGTTTTCCTATAGGAAAAGTTCATTTTAAGCAATAAGATTACCATTTACATTTAAATGTTCACAAAATCTGAAAGGTCAACAGACCAAACCCAGGCAGTGTGCAATGGGTGTTAATCATCTCCAGATATATTTACTAAAGGTACCCTTCAGGTCTGTATGCCATGTTCATCCCGTTCTGGTGGCCAGTGCTTTCTGTAACTTGTAGATGGGTGCTAATGGATCTCCATGGTCCTTGTAGAGCTGGGCAACCCATTTTGTCCACTGTAGCTCTGCACTAGCTGCTTTCCCGGACACTTGGGTTGTGGTCTACTGTCATGTCTCATTGACTGCATGTCCTTCAGCTTTCACCACTCTCTTGAGTCCCAGGCAGATACTTCACCTTTTTGACCCTCCTAACCTTTCAGTCTTTTCTGAATGTGTCCCCCTGACCTGTCCTTCCAAGTCTGTCAGTTGTGGATTCAATTTCCTGTATCGCCCAGGACTTCAAATTCCCTTGATGTTAGTTGTCTTCAGTTGTTCAAATACCTTAATTTGTTGTCATTGGCGGGTTTTTGTGCCATTTATTTCTATTCTTCATGATTTTTCATTGCCTATCTGCTCTCTCAGTCTTCTCTGCTTTGTTGTTGTTGCCTCTTTTTTTTAATGTTTTTTTCCCTTCGTTTCCTAAGGATTGCAGATACAATCAGTGGAAAATAATTGCCAGGATATTCTTCAGTCTTCTGCTCTCTCCAAATATTAAGGTACTTTGCACTTGATGCGTATTCACTTACTTGCTCTCTTTGATAGTAACACGGACCTAATTTCTAGTCTACCTTGGCTTTATTTGAAATACTTGGATTGATTTTATGCCACTAAATTGCAAACCTAAGTTACCTGGCTGAGTGCTTACAGTTCACTAATCTTCCCTGCAGTGGAGGAAATCAGTCAAGTTCTGTGTCTTGATGGAAAAACTCCAAATTTTCCAGTCTGGTCATCTGCTGGGGTATGAAACTGGAGCAGTTTTTCACTGTCCTTCTTGAATTTGGGCACCATAACTAAATCCAGTATATTAGGACAAATCATGACAATATTTCCATGCTTGTACCTCTAAATTGTACTATCTACTGAACTAAACTATCCTGCCTGCCATTTCCTTGACTAGCAATGCAAGAGGATGAGTGTTTTGCATGTTTGTGAAATGATGACCGCTCTTAGCAATGCAGAATAAGATACTATTGAAGAATTTTTTTGCCAATTCTGCATTTCTACAGGAGAAAAAACTATACCACTTCCTTTTGATAGAGGAACAATCAATTGGACTGTTTTCCACTTAAGGTGCTTAAAAAGAAATCACTGATAATCTTAACCAGCCATTGATTTCTTCATGTATTCTCTTGCTTCCCATATCAGCTATCTACTCATCCTAACACCAGATTTTTGTTTGTCAGCTTGAGCTTTACTCTTTATTCCATTTGTCATGTTCCCTTTTTCCTTTTATTTTTTTTTAATAGCCTCAACTTCCGTCTGAGCCAGGTTGCCTTTTAACTAGCGCGGCTGCCTTTTTCAGTTGTGGGATTGTGGCTTTTGGAGCATCTAGTTAAAATGTTCTTAAACAATTTTCAATTAGTCTTCATATTTTTCTGATTACGTTCCTTTTCCCAACTGATTTGACTCATAATTGTTTTCAGCTTGATGAAACTGTCCCTTTTAAAAAGTATGTGCATATATATGTGTGTATTATGTATACATATGTGTATATGTGTACTTCTGGTAGTGCTATTTTACTCCTAATTTAGGTGGTTTTTGGGTGCATATAGAATTGTGATCGATTCATGGTGACTTGCATTTTAGCTATCAAAAAAGTGGGATAAAATATGGCTGCTGATTAAAAACTCTTTCTTTTTCCAAATGGGCACAGGGGGTACTGATTTAGGGGTTTATTGGCATTTAGCAGATGGTGCTTCTGTAGTGAAGGGGGATCATCTCCAGTCCTTTGATGCCTGAACAACCTCAGCTTCTGCTGAACTTACTGTGTTGATGTGTCATATCCCTAAGGTTAGTGCTGCGGTAGCTCAGGAGTGATTTAAAAAGATAAACGGTGCCTTCACACTGGCTTTGAAAGAGCTGTGGTCCATATCAGACCACATATCAGCGTGCATGAGTTTCCAGGTGAGATGGGACAAACTAGTGTTGCCTTGTGTGTGCTCTGCAAAGCTGGTGGAGGAGGCACTGCCTGTAGTGGGTAGGTGGAAATTTCATATGAATGACTGGAAAAGTGGAGGAGAGCCCAAGTTAATGTGGAAGAGCAAGGCCACATAACCATGTGCTGGTCCAAGTCTGACTAGTGTCACTTGCAGATCTTACTTGTAACCTTCATAGCAACGTGAAACCAAACTGGGATATCATTTGTGGTGGATCAAGCAGGGAAGGGCTGCAAGGGCACAGAGGTGTGGCAAGGAAACCGTACGGGAAAATTAACATCCAACAGCCACCCATGGGAGAAGGACCTGAACCTCTCCTCCACCAGTGGAACCCCAATGAGATGTCTTGCACCAAGCCAGCATCTCTCCCCAGAGCTGTGCAGTACAGATAGCTCTTTGGCTGGGTGAAGCCTGCTGCACTGGGGATGCATTTGGAGGCTTCGATGGGAGGGACCGTCCCAGATTACCCCCCAGCTGACCTTTTCCTTGAGCTGGATGGAAATGATCAGTGCTGCAAATGTAAATGATCAGCAGTTGGGCTCCATCTGCAGCTGGTTAATTACCCGTTCACACAATATGTAGTTAGGGGTCATCTGGTTCCAGTTTCACCATAAACAGAAGTAAATGTTGGGAACATACTTTTCTACATCCAGTTTCACTTGTTGTGGATACTTGAAATAGTTTGCAACCACATCTTTTGGTTTTCGAGGAGGGCTTTTGGCTAGAGCGTCCTGCGACCATTTGAGTTTTTTTTTTTTCTTTAAAAAGTGCCCTGGAGGTTGCATTGTAGGGACTTTCCTTATGCAAAACATAAAAGTGCTGTTTTTTAAAATTGTAACCATATTTTTCATTAAAATCAGTTGGAGTCCCAATAAACAATTGACTCCAAAAAATTTCCAAATGTTTGCTGCAGTGCTGTTTCTATTTTTAATTATTTTTTAAAAAAGTGTTTTTCTTAAAAACACAGCTTAGTTTATAATTTAAAGATGCAATCTAGTAAATCAGAAAAAATGCTCTTGTATATAGCTCTTTATTGCAATATAATTAAAACCTACTGTACATTTGAATGTAAGAATACTTCTGTAGCAGTGTCCGATGATTTCTGCCACTTGGCTTATTGTGGGAACTTTTTTGTTACCGACTCTCCTCAAAGACTCTTCCAGTGTATTTATACATTTGGTTTATTAAATTGAGAACCGTGTGCATATAGAGGGAGATGTTCAAAACTCTGCAAAGTAGCAGCGAGACACAGAAATGCCTAGTTCATATCACTAAGGCACATTCTCCACACTGCATCAGTCTTTGGTGTTATTATTTATTGTCCTTATTCACAGTTTATTCATTGTCGTGTTACCTGGTGCAAGATTTGTTTGCTGTCATTAAAAAAACCCCAAAAACTAAAGAACACCAAACCCAACTTTTACATCAAAAGTTGTTGTATGTGCTTTATAGAAACAAGTATAGATGTCTTTGTAAGATATTTAGAGTTAAATTTTTTTGTTGCAATCCAGTGCAAGCTGGAGATTGAAGAGTGTTAGAGGATATTCTGATACAATTTCTGTAAAATGCCAAGTGTCCACTGCAAATACTCCTTTCTAGAAAGAACCAGGTCCTGGGAGAAAGCCGTGGTGGTAGGGAACCTCTCCTTGCTGCAAGCAAAAATTTGGTGAGAGGAGGAAATTTGGAGTTTACCCATCTTTCTTCTGCTTTAGCTTTCTCCACCCGTCACTGCCGTGTCTGCTCGGCTTGGGGGCTGAGCCAGGAAACATGTTTCGGCTGATCTTAACCACTGGGGCAGGCAGGTTGGCTGGCTAGACATCAAGCTTTTGCCAGGGGCATGGGACGTAGAGGTTGAATTGAAGGGCTTGTTTGATAGGGGACTGTCAAAGATAGCAGCTGAGCTTGTGGATTTGTTAATTTTACTTATCTATGAACACCAAAAACCTTCACAGAGCTGCTAGCTAACAGTGGTTGTGCTTCTGGGTGCAAAGCTTCTGTTGCATACATGTTTCACATGGTTCAAATCATCCTGTGCAACCAAGCAAGCAGTTCTGTGCTTCTGGGCTTTGGCTCAGTGGAGTGTACCCAGGCTCAAGGAATTCCTGGAGCTGGTGCCCAGTGTTGGAGTTTCATTGACATCTTCACCATAGAAAATTGCTCTCTTGCTTCCTGCCTCCAAAGGCGAGGAGAGAGGGGAAAATGAATTTTCTGAAGTAGTTTCCATGTTGCTCAAAGCCTGTTACACTTCTAGTGAATGATCCAAGCTGTGAGTGCTGGTAGGGTAAATCCACATAATGGTTTTGCTTTTCGTCTGTTCCAGGGTCATTTCTGTTGTGAGATGCGTTTGACAGCAATTTAAAATTTAAAATGTCTGTTTTTCAGGGGCCTCTTGGACGTTCAGCTGTAGTGCACAGCAAATGCAGTGCTCGCAGATACGGATGTGAAATTTCTACTTGTTGTTAACATGTTTTTATGTTTCTTGAGGGACATGAACAGTAAAGTGGAATTCTTGGTCTGAGTCCTCAGCTGGATGCAACATGTTTCAACTTGCATTTAGGCCTCTTTGCTTAAGAGTGATGGCTTTAATCTATTTAGAAAGTGCCTGTAATTATCAACTGATTAACCTGTGATTGGGCGAGGGCCCAGCATATTCAATTTTGTTTTTCTGCTGAGGACCAAGCAGCCTTTGTGGTAGGAAATTTATTGGGTCAGTTCAAATACACTATGCATAACTTCCCATAGCTCTTAATGCCCTGTCTTGCTGGTGGCCAGTGGGTGTGGCCACCAATTTTTGTGGTCTTCACGAGGTCTTCTTACTACCTGAGCTATGTAGAGGACCTTAAGTATTGAATTACCACCTGTACCCATTGTTTTAGCCAGGCTAAGCTGCCACTGACTATAAATGCGTGGAAGGAATTTTGCCCTTGTCCTCTCAGTTAAAAAGGCAATTGCTTTTCTTGGGTGATCCTGCTGAGCAGAGTTATCTTTCTTCTGACTTTTAAGTTCTAGACACTGAGAATTTTCACTAGACCTCCCACGAGGATGGATGTTGTGTCAGAGACACTGAAATGTCTTTCTTGTTGGCTCCATTCAGAAGATGAATGGTTTTCTGAAGTTTGCGTGAGCAATAGTTTGGTGACTTCTTAGACTCTGAACTGCCTTAACTTCTTTCCCTTTCCTTTTATTGTTTTTCCTCTAAAGCCTTTACAGTAGGCGTTCTTAAGAAAACTAGGAATGAAATCTCTGCTGAGAGCCCTACAGAAGAGCAGAGACCCATTTTGCTAAAAGGGCTTGGGAGGAACCTGAGCTGGCTTTTATGTTGAGATTGGTATCTCTTTCAACACATCTTCATTACGTGTTGCTGAGTTCTGAGTCACGTTTTGCTGAGGAGACTGTATAATCTTTTAAGAACTTCGTGATGGTCAGTGTCCGTTTTGCATTTTTGCTGTTGACTTCTGTAGAGGATAAGCATCCATCAAGAGAGCTACAATTTATCATTGTTTCATGAAAAAGGGCAGTAGCATTGTTAAAGCCCAATTGGAACCCTTTGGTACTAAGAGCCTCCAGGGATAAATGCAAATTTATACTGGCTTTTAAGACAGACATAGCCCAGAAGTCCCTTTTAAATCAGAAGATGGAAAGATTGGTTTATCTTTGGTAACTCTTTCCAGAAGACCTACAAAGCTAGTACGTGAGCTACAGCTTGCCTATATATCTGGGGTTAGGATCTATAGTCACTTGTTTTCTGTGGCTTTGTGGTGGAGCTGAAGAGTTGATCTTAAGACGTGAATATTAGGATCCTTTAGTTGGTAGGACTAGTCATTTTGAATGGCACTTGCCACCTTTTCTGGAGGGAGGGATGAAAAGAATTTTATATTGCTATTGAGAAAGCATACTGGTACCAGATACAGTGGCTTCAGGACTGTGAGGAAACAGGCTTTCTTTATGGCAAGATTGTGGGCAGTTGCTTCATCGGTCATCCCATGAAGGCTTGGGGCATGGGAATGGTTTTAGTCATGGACCAGATATAATGCCCCCACCCTGCATTCCTTCTCCTGCTTCAAGATCTGTTGTTAGTGCAGATCCACAGAACTTGTTTACCGAAGTAGCTTGTATTTGACAAGAGGATGCTGCCCTGTAGAGTCCTAATATCCTATCAAACTTGCATCTCTGTTTGCCCACAACAAGGCAAATATCGGTTCTGAAATTTCCCTGTAAAAATGATCACACCATGCTGACTATTGTATCCTCATAAATAGGTACTTTTTCCAAATATTCCCAACACCATCTTCTCCAGAGCGTAGTATTCCAATACCTACTCGGACATTAAGTTGACCATCTTTATGTTGTGACTCCTGAAGTCCTGGGATAGATGGATGGTGTTTGGCCATTCCTCCCGAAAGAGACTGCTGTTGTGTAGGGGGTGTCGATGAGTCCGCATTGCTCTCTCTCTTCTGGTATTCACCCACCTATTGATCTCCTTCTTTACTCAGTATTGCTTAGGTCTTTCCCAATTTCTTTCAGCTTTCAGTACAGAATTCCCTTTTTCTGTTCACAGACCTTGCATCACAGACCTCAGCTCAGCTTGTCCGTCCCTCCTGATGAAGACCCTTGTCTTTTCTGTCCTTGTAGAAGGCAGTGCTTACGTTGGCGGTCTCTTTGTCTTCCTAAACTACAGCTACTGTTCCTGGCTTTCTCTGCAAGCTTCTAGACTCAGTCTGTTGATGTGTGATGTGTGGGTTCACTTAGCACTGCTTAAAATTTCCATTTGTTCACAGCATCTCTCTTGAAGTTGCACAGTTTTCTGTCTTAGACCAGGCAGTAGCCCTGGTCAGTGAAATGTGCTTTAAATTGGGCTGTTGCTGTTACCCTTGAGGAGAGTTTATTGATAACTTCCCACAGTAGCACCTCATAAGCTCGAGGGCTCTAGTTTTTCCTTCTGTTTTACATTCAGCATGCTGGAATAGAAATTTCCTCCCCCATTTAGGAGAATAGCCAACTTCCTTTTCACATGTTGTGTTGCAGCATCTCTCAAGGTTATTTTTAAAACCTTGTTTTACTCTGGCTCTCAGCTGGCAGGAGGTGATTGCTGACTCCAGGCTGGGCAGCACAGGAGCTAGGCCTGAGGGGCAGAAATCTTGCCTGGTGTCTGGCAAGTCCCAATGGCTGCGTGGAGGAAGGCTTAGCATCATCCTTTCATGTCTCTGGGGACCAGTGAGGGGACAGTGTCCTTCCACAGACCATTTTATCTGTCTAGTTACTTGCAGAAGTTTAATCCCCTGTTATATTTTATAGAATCATAGAATCATAGAATCATAGGGTTGGAACATTTTTGAGTAGATCATCATTGCATAGCTAAGACTGAGAGCAGNCTTGCAGAAGTTTAATCCCCTGTTATATTTTATGGTGGTTTTTACCTTCCCTGAGTACCAGGAGTAGCATTTTTGCATAACTGATCATTGCATAGCTAAGACTGACACTGCTAAATGGCTGAAGGACGTTGAAGAAGTTTAGACTGGGTAACGCACATAGCCTCATTATTTAATCTTCAGCTCCAATTGTGTTTTTGGTCCTCTAACAGCATAGGACAGGGCTATGGAGCAGCATAGGTAAGTGGTTGGGTCACCTGCTAGGTGGGCTGGTGCTGTGTGGCATGTTTTTGTGCATTGTGTTACCTTCGTTATTAATGCACCTGGACATTAGTGTTTAAACTTGTGTGTGCAAAACAGGGAAATTGCATTTAGAGTTTTAAAAACTTTTCTGGTCCAATCAAAACTTTGAGTTTCTTCATTGTAACCTCCTTCTTCTTCTTCGTTGCAACCTTCTTTCTCATTATTAGACTTTTCTAGTTGCAAATGAATCGGCCTGTATTATTTTTCAGGTTGGGGAGCTGCATGAATTTTTTTGTGTTGTCTGTATGTAGGATGTTGACCTGTCATCCTATGTGCAGAGTGTTTCTCCTTTTGGCTCAACACAATAGCACATGGCCCAGTCATGGGGATCCTCCTGCAGTGAGGGTGAGCTGCAAACCTCTCGTTACAAAGGGTAGCTCTCCATGAAATCTAGTATGTGAAAGAAATTTTGTGTGACTGCTTTAAAGGTAAAAATAACCATTGGGAAGAAGAGCTTTATTTTAGAAGTTTTAGGTAATAGTTTCTTAAGGTTTTGAGAAAGCTTTTCTTCTGATGTGAATCTGTCTCTAGGGAATAGACTGGTGGGTGGGTTCCTGCAACCAAGCAAGCTATTCTTAATAATGGTAAAAATGGTAAGGTTAGAGGATTTTATTGTCTCATGCTTAAAGATGATACTAAGGAGTTAGGGAAAATCCTGTGCTATTTAGCACATTTTTAGCTGTGGAAAAAATGTATCATCCAATTAGAGCAGCAGGCAGGCTTATTTCTTGCTTCCTTCTCTGGACCCACCAGCTGAAGGAATGTTCACATTTTGCATTCTTTATGCGGGTAAGTGCCTTGAAAAGTCCTGACCTCTTAAAAGTCGAGGCTGGTGTTGGATTTTTTTATCCTTGTTTCATTATAAAGATTCATCCTGAATTGTGAAAGACTGAGAATTCCTCATCTGAGGGTTCAGAAGCCCTTTCTTGTAATAAAAAATGCTGATCTAACTGTCCTTCATCTATCCAGGAGACAAGTCTGTCTCTCTTTGGGATTAATGATTTACTGCTTTGCATTAGTCCTTTGCCCTGATGTGAAAGTAAATCCCTGCTTCCCTTCCCATTGCTGGAGTGAATGCTCAGTATAATACATTCATAGCCACCTCCTATCCTGTGAACTCCTTTTTTCTGTAATACAACGCTGTACCTTTATTTTAGTAGTGCAGCCTTGTGGTTCAGTAAATCATCAAGCCAATGTCAAGAAAAATGTCCGAAAGTAATTCAGGTCTCTCAGTACCGTCACTTAGGTCATTAATTTGAGTAACTTTACATTCTGGTGGAAGGATTTTAGGATTGAGGTAGCTGTTGTGCAAGTACCTAGTGTGGATTTGAGATCGGATGACAAGCATCTCCAGGGATGCAAAGCCTTTTGGCAGGTACGGGCTGTCATGGTCCCCCAGCACCCAAGGGAGCATGTTTTGCTCGCTGTGCTAGGAGGTGATATAGAAGATGAGAAAGGAATGTCTAGAGATCTTGAAGCCAATTCTTGAAACCCCAAGGATGTTACAGGGTAAGAACTGGCCTCTGAACTCTGGCAGATCTAACTTGTGACATGGTTTAGGCTGGGCTGGCCACTAAAGAAATTACAGGTGCTCTCCACTAGCTGCTCTTCCTTCCCAGAAAGGAAGGAAGGGAGAGAGAAGAAGGGAGAGAGACTTACGGGTTAAAAAAATTAAAAGAAACAGCTTTAATGAAATATTAACAACAAAAAGAAAAATTAATAATATTAATCAGAAAATAACAAAGTATAGACGGGTATATAAGAAAGCAATATCGAGCTCCCAGGATGGTGGTTATGTCACTGTCAGGCACTGTGAAAAATGCCAGGCTGGACTCAGCGGTAGATGGGAACTAGATTCAGGAACACATAGATCAGGATCAATGGCAGATGAACAGACAGTCCTCCTCAGACACAGGCCATTAAAGAAAGAGGGTGACCCCTATGATCCTTCAGCTTTTATACTGAGCATGATGCAGTTGGGATGGAATACCCTGTTGGTCAGTTTTGAGTCACCTGCCCTGTCCACTCCTCCCCACAGGTGCAACCCTTTCTACGCTTCTGACCCTCCAGCAGGGCAAATAACAAAGTTAGCTGACCTTGGTTTCAATAGCAGTAAGAGGCAAGGGCCTCTCTGCATACCATTCTTTGGTATTAGCTGTAAACATCAGGCATTATTGCTACTAGAAATAGACACCGTCTGAAAAACAGACTGGTAATTTCAGAGAGTACAGTCAGCTAGAAGGGAGTTAACAGAAAAGTAAAATTACTGAAAAGAAAATTGGTTTTGTTCTGTTGTAAACCAGAACACCTTCTCATTTCCGGTGTGGATCCTGTAAATAAGACATTTGGGTTTTGAGCCATGAAACATCATGAAGTGCTTGAAGTCTTCTACAGGATTACATGAGTTACTCTTTCCTTCATCTTTCTCCACTCCCAAGGATTAAATGGACCATCTCTTTAGCATTCCTTGCTCTTTCTTTCCTGGAGGCAAGATGAGAACTTGAGCCTGGTTTCCAAGGTGAACTTAGAAAGTTTGTATTTCATGTATAACATGCTTTCTTAAATAAGTGTATGCGAAAGGTTACCCAAGGTGTATGTTTCAACTTAAGGAAAAAAGAGTCGTCAGAGAAATCACCCCAGTCTTTCTGGGCGTAGTTCTGTAGCATGATGCTAACTTTTATAATGTGTTTTTCAAAACATTGCTGGAAAAAGGAAAAGAATCAGACGTTTTACTAGCTGCACGCTAAGTTAACTTTGGGTTGAGAGTACTTCAATTAGCAGAGCAGTAACTGAAATCAGTGTCTGTATCCTCTGTGACTTGGACGGAGTCAGAGTCTTTCACTTAATCATTTATAACTAATTGCAGTAGTTCTACAAAGTCAGTGCAAATCTTTGGAGTGTGCTTAAACTAAGGAAGAAATTGGTAGCATATTTTTGCTGTTTTTTGGCGTCTCGCATTGCAACTGTGCTCAGACATACTTTTTTTCATTAGTGTCAGACTTGTAAGCCTACTTCAGGAGCTGAAAATCATGCTGTGTTAGCTCTTTAGCTTGATCGTTGGTAGTGATGCATCATAGGAGGACAGCCAAATTTTACTTTACCTTCACTTAATGTTCTTCTGTGACTGCAGAGAATCTGATTTAGCTCACAAAGTAGTTTAAATATGTAAGGAAGGAGGTATGTGTAAACTCTGTAGTGCAAGACTGGCAAAACTGTTGAGGTTTTCAGCGTACTTCTGGAGCAGAGAATGAGACTTGAATGCAGTTGTGGATCTGGCCCTTAAATGGCCTGCAAGACGTTAGGATGAAATTCTGTTTAATATTTCTTCAGTGATTTCTATTGAAGTATCTCCAAAGCATTTTTAAGAACAACACTATTAAGAGTTTGGGAGATGAGAGGATGTCTCTTTTCCACTTTACTTGGAAAGGGGAAAAAAGGCAGTTTGGAAATTATTTGAAGGATGAGGAGGCTCCAGGTCCTTGAAGAATTTCTGGTTATTTGCAGCAGCAAACCTATGGGGCTCTTCTCATGTGGGCTCTACCAGTCACTCTGCTAGGGGAAAAATAAAGGTGTTTTTTAGGTGTGATTCTTCCTTGCATCCGCCCCTGGGAGCTCTGGGCAATGTGCTTGTGTCCAACACTGCTGCGGATGGGTGAGGAACAAGGCACAAAGGTTTTTATTTGGGAAGTTGCCTGCAGTTCTGTCTCCTGTCGTTTTTCTTGCTCAACTGTTCCCTGATTGCCTAGAAAAATTCCAGTTTTGTGGTTCTGAGATGAACGTGACAGGCTGCCCTGTTTCAAGGGAACAAATATCTCTGTAACTGTATCCAGGAGCTAAGAAAAGTGTTCTCCTCTTTTCTTCCAATAAGAAATGAAATTTAGAAGACTAAACATGACTTTAGAAATTCAGTTGAGCTCAGGTTCTTCGCTTCCCTTTGTACAAAGCTTTAACCAATAAGTCAGTGACTGGTTACTGCTTTTGGAAGATATGATTGTAGCTTAGATATTAGCATATGAATGCATATGCCTATCCTGTCTTGTAAAGAAAAGTCATAGGAAAAGGCAAATCTGATGAATTGGAAATCAGTTGTAGGCTTAGACATTAGTTAAAGCTACACTGAAAACTCATGGTCCAGGGAGTGTTTTGAAAGAGAAACATGTGCTAGCAATGCTATTTGTTTCCCCCCCTCTTTTTTTTTTTCCCCCATTTTCTCATTAGATCCATGCCCCAGTGCTAGAATTGATGACACATTTCTGCCCCATGCAAACTGTTGTTTTTGAAGATATTCCTATAAATACCGTGGTGGCTGCATTGTCATCCTCTACTGCCCCAACTAGTCCCACAGAGTTACTCAGTCCCATGTGCAGACCAGATTGGTCCTGTGGTGAGGAATGCTTCCCAGGAATTTCTGAGGCTGTGCAGTCCCCAGAGGAGAGCAATGGCCAAGTCAGCCATGAGCTGAAGCACAGCTGAACCTGCTTCACTGGCTGCTCTACTGCATGTTGTCCGGACACTTCCCTATTGCTCTGTTGTAGCTGCTGGTCAGCAATCTCACTTTGCTAGCATAAAATTTGACTGATGCTGGAGGAAAACAGTAACGGTTGGTTGTGTTGACTTCTAATGACTTTTTTCTTAATCTAATGTGTTCCTCGTGATACAAAGTTATGAAGTTATGTTTTGTTTCCTAACCTTATCCCTGATGGAGCTACCTCCCTACTGCTAGCTTGGTTCCAGGCAGTACCAGTGCCTCACTTGAGCACTTTGGGGGGTCACATTCACACCTTATGAAAAGCAGGTGCAACCCCGTTAACTCCAGATGGAGGTATAACAGTTGAAGTCCTGTTGAATTTTGTCCTTCAGCTTCCCTTACCAAGCTCATATTGGGGCTGGATGAAAATACACTAAAAAAAAAAAAATAAAAAAAAATTCCCCCCTTTTTTCACTAGCAGGTGGAGTTAGTTACCTGTGAAAGAGTGATGGGTCAATTAAGCTGCATGTTGCTGAGGTATGAACAGCGGTGCCACACATGTGCCAGTTGGGAGACTAAAGGAAGACCTCCCAGCTCAATTGAGAGGCACTTTTTTCTTTTAAAAGGTATATAAATTAAAATTGGAAGGGGCTGGAGGGGAGGTGTGAGATTTTTCTTGTGTTTTTTTTCAGAGTTGTGTTTTTTATCCTTAATAGATTTATAATATGCAAGTCCCTTTATTTGTTTCTATAAAATTAACTAGTAAATTTAAAATGGAAAAAAGCTAGTAATAGGAACCAGGCCATCTATGCCAATGCAGAAATGTTGCTATATTTATGAAAGGTAGACAAGGGCATTTTTCCTTCTGCCAGGTTTTATGCCGGCGTGCCACATGTTGGAGGGTTATAAAATTTTACTAACGAGAAGTTGGAGGAATACTAACTTTCTAATTGCCCTTTTTTTGTACAAGCTGCTGTTTATTTTGGTCTTTTAAAAATGTGATTGTAATTTTGAAGTCTGCGAGTTTTAAATTTAGGCAAGCAGGGCCTTGGAAGTGTGGGAAGGATACCTTACCTGGTGGCCAGAAGAAAGGGCTGGTGACCTGGTAGGTAGGAGGCTGGATCTTGCCCTGATAATTCTGACACCCTGGAAAAACTCCTCAGCATTTCAGTCCTGCAAGTCCAGGCTCAGTCAATGGGCTTTTTTGTTACTTTGACTTTTTCATTTTATTTATTTATTTATTTATCTTTCAGCAGAGATTTCTTTACCATGTCTGTAAAATAGTGACAGTGTGTTCTTGCTGGAAGACCCACTGGTGTCTTTAGACGAAACCTCTACCTAAACGCACCAGCAGTGCATGTTACATTACATATCCCTTGCCTTAGTTTTTTTCTTGAAAACAGGTTGTTAGGGAAGCATGATTAAATTAAATGGATTAGTTAACTGTAGTGGTCTAAGAGGGATTAAAGTGCAGAAGAGCTTTCTGGAAGCTTATGGGAGCTGCTTGGTGCTTGAGGGATTAAAGCTTGTTTGTGCAGAGATGATAGTTTCCTATTCCAGATAATTTAAATGTGTGCTTCCCTCCCTCTCTTCTTTTTTCTCATTGTCGTTTTTTTGCTATTACTTCCATGCTGTTGGAAGTGTGGCAATGGTGAAATGGTTTGCAATTTCATTCTTTAAATCTAAACCATCGTAAAGTGCTTTATGAGGATAAGAAATGACGCCCTGTAAACTGGGCGTTTTCTTTTTCTTCTTGAACATTCTTTTAAAAAAAAATGTGGTTGGGGGGGGGGAAGCAGAATTAGGGCTTTGAAAAAGTGCCTCCAGGTTGGGTTCCTCTCTTGTACCACATGTTGCTCTGAAGGAAGTTTGTGACCAAAGAGTACCGCTGATTTATAAACCCCAATGATGACTTCAGTGAATTCATCAGAAATTCAACAGAAAATTGTTTTCCAACACTGTGTCTGCAGGCAAGATGGTCTAATGTCATACATCACATCTTCTTTGGCAGGTACTTTGGCCAAAAATTTTAGTCCAGAATAGTGGATTATTCTAGTCCTTAAGGTACCCTAATGAAAGCAACCTGTTTGGAAAGTACGTAACACTTGTGAATGCCATTAATGTCAATTTAGGATATTAACATGCCAGCTCCCATTTAGGATCCTTGCGTAAGGAATTCAGAGGGAGAAGTAAACATACAGCTTTGAAGATGTCTAGATGCAAAACTCTACTCCTGGCCTTAAAGAAGCAATATGACTGCACTATATGAATCTCACACAAAGTGAGATTACAGGTTTCCAAGCTAGCAATGTGTTTTGTTATAGCCAATTTCCGTATCAAGGGTCAAGTGATCATTTCTGGGCAGCTGTGGTCCTACCACGGTTCCTCTTTTGCTCCATGTTGTACTAGCAGTGAGTAATTGCAATGTAAGGGCACAGTGTGCAATATTAGAACACTTATTCTATGAAATATGCATTTAATTTGTGTAAATGCTTTATGCAAGATCATGCTTTCTGAAGTTATAAGCAGAGTTTATGAAATAATACATAATGGGAACAAAAGATGCATGTTTGGGTCTAGGCAGTGGCAGTGCTGAGCTTTTCCATGTCTTGTTTTTTAGTTGGGATGTGAGGGAAGAGCACGTTTTGATTGAGAGGAACAGGCTTCAAATGACCAAAAAACCATTGTGCCACAAGGGATGTTATTGAGGCCCGTCAGTCTGGAAGAGCTGATGGCTCTGGGGATTGGAATGCCTGTGTATATTGTCTCTTCTGAAACGAGACAGCCAGCTGTAACAGCCTCCCGTCTTCCAGCTGCAGCTGATTTCTTGTTCCATCTTGTTAAGATGGAAACATCAACGGTATTGAGGTCAAAGACTCATCTGCAGGATTTTTTTTGAATGGTTGGGCCAAACGTTATGTGTATTGTTAACAAACGGGTAGGGTCATGCTGCAGCACTGGTGCCGTTGTCCTGCCCGGTGACTTGGAAAATTATATCAAACTGAAAAATAGATGCGATTCAGCCCAGTGTCTGATTAAATCTTATTTATGACTGATACTCATCTTTCTGTCAGCACTGAAGAAAATTGTACCTATAGGAGTGAGATCCTATTGTATCTATAGGAGTGAGATCTTACCAGGGCAATGCTTGAGTTTTCTTTGATTTCAGTGAGGCCAGGATTTGTCACTGTGTGGGTTGAGCTCAAGTAGGTGTTGGTCACATTGAGCCTGGGATCCTCCTGAGTGGTTGAACAGTAGGCAGGTTGTGGGGGAGAGGGATGGGAGGTAAAGAAAGAGGACGTATAACACTTGGAGGTCTTTAGCTCTGGCTGAAAAGTCCTCTGCAGTTTCCTCATTAGCCTTTAGAGGGCAGATCATGTCCAGTAAATCGCAGATCTGGGGACTTGCCTGATTTTCTGGTTGTGAATTCTGAAAGTTTGGACGTTCTGAATATAGACTTTTTTAATGTGTAATTTTAATTAATTCAGCAATAACTTCTGTTGCTTTAAAGGATGAATGTTATGTCAACTTACAGAAGCAAAATTAGCTCAAGTTTTGATTTATCTATGTATATTTACAGTCTTTCTAGTTTCAATGCTAACAAGTGTGATACAAGCAAAATATTACTTATTGATGCGGGGAGAAGAATCTTGGGAACATACTGTGGTGGAGAAGAACTATGTAATATGTTGACTAAATACATTTTTATGTTAAAAAAAGACCACAAAAAATCATTTGAGTTTGGAGAGTGGGTTTTAGAGAGTAATACTATGTAATGAATGTGTAATTCCATTCTTCTCTCCTGTAATCTCTTCTCTAAATCCCCAAGCCTTGTGCCCAGCAGTCTTAGCCTTGGTGAACTGCTTAAAAAAACCCTGTTTATCAACAGAATATTCCACAGTGCCAGAGGAATCTGTGTGAAATGAAGGAAGCCAAATTAAATTTAAGCTTTTCTGTAATTTTCAGTGAAACTTTTCATATGGGGATTAAATGCCCCTTATAGTCAGCATACTTGGAGAAGCAATGGCTGTTTAATTCTCTGATTAACTAAAACCATAAATAACAAAGTAACGTTCAGCTTCTGCTACTACCCTAAAGCTCACAGATCATGGAGAAGATGATTATTCTTGAAAAAACCATTTAGTTCTTAACGAGAAAAGCTAGTTTTTGTGGTTCAGCCATTTTAGCATCTGCTTTGTGGGTTTCTCATCAAAAAAACCATAGGGGTTATTCCTAAACAGAATGAAAAAAAATTTTGTTCCAGGAAGGATTTATTTCTCTCTCTCTCTCTCTCTGTCTGTCTCTTTTTTTTCTTTTTTTTTAAATCTCCTGAAGGTGGAGGTACTGCGGTGTTCCCCAAGAGATATGAACTAGATAGTAGGAGTTTCTTTACCTTTTTGGGTTCAGTCTTCAACTGCTGTGATCCTTGCCCTGTCTTACCGCCTATCTTTTTGGTATATTAGTACAAAGCTCTGAATTTATCCTTAGAACACTGCCTGCTTTGAAATGGACAGCAGTTTGGGTGAGCACCTTTAGCCTACCACTGGAAAGACATTTCTCTGTTATAGAAAACAGGATAATAAGGCCCTCGAGACACCACCTAGTCTGTCAGATTCTTCCTAGACATGATTGATGTTACGGAGCCTGTCTCTAGCATGCAGTCATCAATTACGTTCTTAGGTCTTTAGTGATGGAGCATGTCCCGTTAGGCTGTCCATGGTGGTCCTTTGCTGTCCTTAAAGCTTCTGGCCCATCTAACCCAGATTTCATCTTGGTGTGATCCGTTGGATTGTCAGGGCATGGAGTTCAGTGCCCATGAGAGTTTGTGAAAGTGCCTTTGGGTGCATCTCGGGACAGATGAGTCATCGGTGCTGGTGTCTTGGATGACACTACTTTGAGCTGTTGCTGAGAGCATATTAGTACAGATTCTGTCTCATGGAAGAAGTTTGGAAGAGATCTGTGCCCTTGCTTGAATTGGTGCAAGGCTGCCCTCTGCTTTGATGCAGTTGAGGACCAGCGGTGGAACCTGTTATCTCAGATCATGACGAGTACTGCTGAGGATAGTTTCTGACTGCAGATCTGGATGGCGAGTTAGATCCTAAGGGTATCTGCTGTGCAGATCTTCCCAGATCTGACGTAAGACTTACAAGCTGCCTTGTGGAAAAGCCAAAGAAAACGTTTTGTCCAGGACTAACCACTCTGGGCTGTATCCTTGTATTTAGTCGAGTCTCTGTTTTTTTGCTAGGATAATCAGGACCATCTGATGTAGGTGCTGTGAACATTGCCGGTTTCTCAGAATCTTGAAAAAACCTAAACCAGACCAATCAATGGAAACAAAAGCAGAATCTTGAAAGGAAACTTATCTCCAAAAATGCTTGACAAGGCCCAGAGAGAGGGTGTGTGAAACAGCCATTTGGGAACTCCCACAGAGAACGGAATATAAGGGTTTAATCTGAGGCCAGGCTATGAGGGTTAACACTCTCTTTACCGTATAATTTTTTGAGGGTCAGTGTGGTCAAGGTAAGTAGGTGGGGAGCAGACACCCAAGCACTGATGAGCTATAATACTTGTTTGCTATCCTGTCTGAGTGAGCAACCCTTCCTCTGTTGCGATTCTTAATATTAAACCAGGGATATTAGGCAGTGTGTTCATTAGTATGCCAATAGCTTTAAATGGCCTGTACCCCCCAGACAGTGGGAAGGAAAAATGAGAGTAAAACCATTGAGAAATGTTGGAAATGGTTTATACAAATGTTTTCATTTGCCTTACTGTGGTTTATAAGAGTGCGTGAGGGCCCTGTAGCGTCTCAGACCTTAGGCAGTGGTATCTCCAAGCTGAAGCAGCAGTTGTAAGCACGCTGTAGTTGTTTTTCCAGAATTACCTGAGGATCAAACCCTGAAAAGCTTCATAGTCCAAGACACCTTCAACCTTTTGTGAGATCTAATCCATGACTTCTTTTTACTCTAAATTGCCGTAAGTGTGATAGTTGCAAGTTCCTTGGGCAAGGTTGGAGGTGTAGGAGAGCAAATGGAGAGTTTCCCAAGTCGATTTAGAGAGGTGAGGGTTGGCATGCCATCACTTGCTTCCAAAGCTGCCTGCAGGCTTCGCTTATTGAGATGGGAATATTCCCATGTTGGGGGTTATGGTGTGGGGGCTGGAAACGTCTTTGAGTCTTTCAGATGGAGGAGGACACTTCCTTGGTGCTACGTTGGCTGCTTGCTGTGAGCTCCAGTGCTTTGTTGTGGTTATTTTTAATGGAAGCAAAGAGCCCAAGCAACTGTGGGGCATGGTATATCCATAAGTCAAAGCCTGAGACTGTCCCTTCTTCTCTCCCTTCTCCATCTGCATCCCCTTTTCTTCTGACATTGGTCTCTGGGAAAGCAAGCCTTTTGTCTGGATTTTTTCTTTTTAATAGTTTCAGTGAAAAAAAACCCCTATTGCCTCCGTCATGCCCTGGTTGTCAGGGAGCGTGTTGAAACAAACTCTTGCTTAGAAAATAATTACTAGTCCCCAGTGACTGAGAGCGTACTTAAAGCGGAGGCTTGGTCCTGCATGGTTGCGTGCACCTGAGTCATTCTGGGATGGGGAGGGTGAGAGTTGGACCCTCTCACCTGTGACTGGTTTTGGTTGCGATTACCTTGCTGCTCCCTCTCTTACTTGATGGGGTTTGGTTCGGTTGCAATTAGGCTAACGAGAGGTTAAACCAAAGTGTGGGAGTTTCCACTTGTGCTTTGAGTCATAATTAATTCTCGGCAGGGAGAGAAGATGCCTCTTCAATGTTATATGAAAAGGCAGCATTAAAAAAAAAACAAACAGCATCAGAGCGTGGTTTATGGTATTGCATATGGCAGGGGATTTTGTATGAAGGCGCTCAGCATTTAAAAAGGAATTTTAAATTGTTGGTAAAAGTTAATCAAAGAATATGCATCCAGTTGCTTAACAGTGAGAGTAAACTATTTATCTCAGCTCGGCTTGCGAAGTGCTTGGGGTGATTAAACAAAGACCTGGGCTGTGGAGTTGTCAGGGCCACGGTCTTTAATGTATTTGAAATACTTTGTAGAACAGCCGTCCTCCTACTGCTTTTAGTCCACTTATCTAATTTTCAGCTTCTCCACTCTGTGTAAATGTGATAAATAAACTTTGTAATCACATAACTGAGCTACTTTTGATGCCTGCCTGCAGATATCTTGTTCTTGAGGCGAGATCACACAGAAGTGTAAATCAACACTTTGCTCAATAAAGGACTTCTTAAAAAATGGCTTTTGGTCTTCTATTATACAGCTGACCTAGAGGACTTGGTTGCCTAAGTCTTTTTATCAATGCTAATGTGATAAACTTCTTTTTACAGNTGGGGTGGGGTGGTGGTGGAAATCATCACACTCTTGGTTGTCATTTCCTGTGCTGAGGGTGAACTTTGTTAGACAAACCTCCAACAAATTGTTTTCTCTGATAACCAGTTAACACCGAGAAAGCAGATAGGCAAAAACTCTTATCATCTTGACAAATGATGGGCTTTTCGTTAAAACTCAAACCAGAAGCTGTGTCAGTGTGTTGAGTTTACACCTTGCAATAATAATCCGTGCTTTTATCTGATCGGAGGGGGATTTTATAACTTTCAAATGGGTCTTTGGCAGGGAGCCAGCCCTACTGTCATTTTTTATTAACTTTCTTTTTTTCTTCCCCTGTAGCCAGTCTGCTTTTTTTTTTTTTGGTGATATTGTTTAAGGAATATTTATCCCATTTCTTGGGTTTTTGGGAANGGTCTCTGGGAAAGCAAGCCTTTTGTCTGGATTTTTTCTTTTTAATAGTTTCAGTGAAAAAAAACCCCTATTGCCTCCGTCATGCCCTGGTTGTCAGGGAGCGTGTTGAAACAAACTCTTGCTTAGAAAATAATTACTAGTCCCCAGTGACTGAGAGCGTACTTAAAGCGGAGGCTTGGTCCTGCATGGTTGCGTGCACCTGAGTCATTCTGGGATGGGGAGGGTGAGAGTTGGACCCTCTCACCTGTGACTGGTTTTGGTTGCGATTACCTTGCTGCTCCCTCTCTTACTTGATGGGGTTTGGTTCGGTTGCAATTAGGCTAACGAGAGGTTAAACCAAAGTGTGGGAGTTTCCACTTGTGCTTTGAGTCATAATTAATTCTCGGCAGGGAGAGAAGATGCCTCTTCAATGTTATATGAAAAGGCAGCATTAAAAAAAAAACAAACAGCATCAGAGCGTGGTTTATGGTATTGCATATGGCAGGGGATTTTGTATGAAGGCGCTCAGCATTTAAAAAGGAATTTTAAATTGTTGGTAAAAGTTAATCAAAGAATATGCATCCAGTTGCTTAACAGTGAGAGTAAACTATTTATCTCAGCTCGGCTTGCGAAGTGCTTGGGGTGATTAAACAAAGACCTGGGCTGTGGAGTTGTCAGGGCCACGGTCTTTAATGTATTTGAAATACTTTGTAGAACAGCCGTCCTCCTACTGCTTTTAGTCCACTTATCTAATTTTCAGCTTCTCCACTCTGTGTAAATGTGATAAATAAACTTTGTAATCACATAACTGAGCTACTTTTGATGCCTGCCTGCAGATATCTTGTTCTTGAGGCGAGATCACACAGAAGTGTAAATCAACACTTTGCTCAATAAAGGACTTCTTAAAAAATGGCTTTTGGTCTTCTATTATACAGCTGACCTAGAGGACTTGGTTGCCTAAGTCTTTTTATCAATGCTAATGTGATAAACTTCTTTTTACAGCTTCTAGGAAAGGACCGTCTTGATCATTCCTTTCTGCAAGTACTGTACTGCAGGAGCTTCCCCAAAGAACAGTCAAGGTTTAATAGATTTTATATGAAATGCTGAATTAACTGACTTACACTTCAGAATGAACTCTGAGGATATAAATAATGCTGACCTTGTCTTGTGGGTAAGGAGAAGGAGCAGGAGTGTCAGGGTGAGGATAAATCACTGGGTGAAGGCAGAAGCAAAGGGAGAATTGCGTGTTCCCTGTTGCACACTTGATGTCAAAAACTTACATTTGAGCAAAAGTGATATTTGGGAATATCAATATTGTGAACTGGATTTTAGCACTGGGTGGACTGAGGTGGAAGAGTCATTTTTAGGGAAGGAGGAGTGGAAGGTTGAAGGAAAAGTCTGTGCAGGGTGTTGGGGGAACCAAACATGTTGAATGCAGCNCATTTTTTATTAACTTTCTTTTTTTCTTCCCCTGTAGCCAGTCTGCTTTTTTTTTTTTGGTGATATTGTTTAAGGAATATGTATCCCATTTCTAGGGATATTGGGAAATGATATTTTAAAGTTCTGTGTCTCAGCCCATTAGAGGGATCTATAAAACAATCACAGCAGCAAATGTGCAGTAACTAATCAAAACCACTGAAGCTAACCACAGCAATACTTCAAGCCCTTTTGAATAATAAACCCTCATTTTTTGCTGTGCCTTATCTACTGTCTCATCAGGAAAGAGCTAATTAGATTCTTCTAAGAAGTAAATACTGTCAGTTCATTGGTGGGTGGAGGTGATGGGAGGTAAGACAGGCTTGCCATCAACATTGGCAAACTGATGTAGAAAACAAGGCGAAGTTATAAAAACCCTATAAAAAGCTATTTGAGTTTTAAAGGAACTCATTCCCCGTGTAGGTGGTATAATAACTTTCCCTTACGGTGGGTATGGCTTCTGTAGTTGGAGCCTGGAGGAGACTGTGACCTGCTTTGCTACTCCATGTCATGCCCCATCTTAGCTACACAGATGTGGGTTGTAGGTTTGAGGCTGTGTTTGCATGATCACAAGTAGTCAAGTTACTTTGAAAAATTCAACTACTGCTTGTCACTATTCACAGTTGGCTTTAAGACAGTACATTCAATTTCTCATGAAGAATGTTGGGTCTGTGCACTTGGTCAGTTGGCTTGGCTTGGTTGAGTTGTAATAGGTGGTGAAGATAGAGTCGCTGCTCCAAAACTTGCAGGATGGACTGGAAAGTATTGAGGACTTATATTTGGGACTCATGTAAAACAAGCTTGAGGGGAAAACCCCCAAAGCTATGTCCTGCAAGGTTGAGCGCTTGGCGGAGTGGCGTACAGGTGACATAAAAAGAGCGGATGACTGGGGAGAGAAAATATGCAATAAAGATAGAAGTGCTTTTTTCCCCCCTTGTTCCTTTGGTTCTCTGTTTCTCAAGAAACAACAGCAAAAGAGATCAATTCTTCTGGTTATGTTCATCCAGCAAAACCTACCAACTTCTCAGCTGTGGAGATGAAGGTCTCTAGACTGCCTGATGGCCAACCTCAGTCCAGTTACAACAGCAAACGTGGGTCGCTGACCTAAATCAGAACCTTCAGGTGAAAAGCTGCCTCTGCTTCGCATATCAACCAGCCTGGAAATAGCATTGCTGTCAGGGGGACTGGGATTTCTGCCATGTCAGAGCAGTGTAGGGTGTTCCTGTGCTGCAAGGAGGCTGCCAGACTGCTGTGCTAATCACGTGGATGAAGAAAGTAGCTGTGCTTGGAGAGAGTTTCAGCTACGTGAACTAAACGCTTTGTGTGTTATTGCTAAATGGAACATTAGCTACAAACAGACATTTGGGTTGTTTTTTTTTTTATCGTCACATTAAGCAGAGAATCAAGAGATTGATAGTCCTGTATAATAGAGGCAATTTTACAGAATAATACAAAAATGCACTTGCTTTCATGTAAACCACACCAAAAGGTAAGGGGATTTTTTATTTGGTTTTTGTCCCTCGAGGGCTTTTTGCCTGCCCCGTAGCCCCAGGTCCCTCTGTTTTCAGGGGGCACGCTGGAGTGTTGCCTGTGCTTTGATGTGGTTTCTAAAGTGTGCCTCTTCATTGCGCTCGCTACAGATGCCTTTATGTGAAACAGAACATTAAAATCCAAATGTGTCTGCTCTGCAGGTCATTTTTCATCCTTTATGTGCGATGTCAAATATATTGCAGAGTTGTTCTGCTGCACCCCCAGCCCAGGAAGGTGCGGGTAACAAGACGGGGGTGGGAGCAGGGAGTTCCTTGGCGGTTAAGCCCAAATTTCTCCTTAGTTGCTTCCTCTGGGCCTCTCCCCAGCTCTCTTTTTCTCTCAAGGTGAAACTGAAACCTCGGTGACTTCACCCAAGCCTGCCGAAGTTAAAGAAAATTTGATATTTCTCACTTATAGGTCACTTCAGTCCAGATTGTTTCCTGCCAAGAGTGGGGGTGGGGGAAATGCCCTCCTGTTAATGGAAAAGCAATTACTATTATTTCTGGCATGTACATTGTGTCGTTGCAGCATAACACCTAGGTTATGGGCTCTGCTTGTGTCGTGCCGGCTCCTCGGGCTGCCAGCCGGCTATTGATGGGCTGCACCCATCGTGCAGCGACGGAGCGGTGGCTGTACAAGATGAGGATTACGTGCTGTGGTGTGCACCAGTGTGCTGGAAGGGAATAAACATCAACTGGGTTACTTTGGGGCCATTTGTCAGTCTGTAAGGTAGAAATTCTGGAAGATGTCTTCTGATTTAGGGGTTTTTTTTCCTCACCTCAAATTCCTAAAGGTAAAAATTGCCCTTGGTAGGCTACAAAGCTTTTGTGTCCTTGGGTGTGTCTCTCTGGCTACTTTTTGTGGATCTCTGGGAGGTGGGACATACTTCCCCCCCGCCCCCCCCGCCCCCCCCTCTTTTTTTCAGTAGGTCCCTGGACTTTTAAAGTATGCAAAATGTGATGTTTGAAGCTGGATATTGAACTCCTTGGCCTAGAGTGATTTTTTTTTTTTTTTTCTAGAAGGACAGACTTTCTTGAATTTGGGGTTTTATCGATACCAGTATTTATCAGGGCTTACCAGTATTTGACTTGGATCCTAGCAATATTGATACCTGGCCAATAGATGTCATGTATTGCTGTGCTGGTCTTGTAAGCATAGCTGAAGCTGAAGGATGACGTTAATACTTCTAGTTTGAAAAGAGGTGAAGGAGCAAGATAATGCATTTGTGAGAACAGGTTCACAAGGGTCCTCTGTTCAGACTAATTCTGTGTTCAGCCTAAAATGCTGAATGTTACATGCTTAGGGCTTTGGCAGTTAAGATCAGAGCTGGCAGCAGCATCCTTCAGCTGGTTAGTCCAGATTTTTCCTCTCCCATGACCACTTTTTCTGCTGTGATCTTGCTACGCCCTGTTTAATGATCCATTTCAAGCACAAAGTTTTATCCCAAACTTTGCATTTTCCCATTCTTTTATTTCTTCCCTTTCTAGAGGAAAAAAGATTACATAAATTTGAGAGATTTTAATGAGTACACTGGGCTTGCTTTTGGTGTAATTTACAGTGGGTTCAGTGTTACAACTTCATTACACTTCAGTTGAGTAACTTATGTCATAAATGGGCGTATCTAAGAGTAGAATCGAGCCTCGAATCTCTTTGTTGTGTGGGCTTCAGAAGGACCAAATGCTCACTCCCCTTTTTGAAGTCCTAATTCTCTTTATATGATGTTGCAATGTCTTTCTATAGAGTTGTGCCTCTGAAGTTTGAGATTTCTAATGCAAAAAATACCACTTTCCTGCCAATTGCTTCAAGTATTGACGTTGCTAGCAAAATTTGTCTTCAGCAGTGTTCACACAGACCTTTTCCTGTGGCTTTGTTGGAAAAATCCCTATTGTTGAGACTCATCCCTTCAGAGATCTTTTTAATACGCTTGTTCGGTAGTTCACTTTCTCAGACATTACTTCTCTTGTAGGGGCACTTGTACTAAACATCAAGGATACTACCGCTTTCCAACCACTAGAGGTCAAGATTGTGCTATGGCATAGCACAGGGGTGCTCATCTAAGGTTTAGCTCAAATTCCTGGTGAAACTGCATCCAGTGTCATCTGTATATATTTAATTTTACTATTAAATGCCATTTTTTTCAATTAAGACAAAGTCAATTTTAAGTGCGTGGTGTGAAGGGCGCTTTGCCTTGCACAGTGGTAGAGCCTGGTGGATTTTGCAAGGGTTGGGATATCTGTGCTGTGATTGGGTTTTAATATTCTTCAGATCTAGAAACTACATAAGTGATCAGTCTCTGATGGGGTCTTTCTTCCCAAGGAGGGATTCAAAAGAGAGTTGAGCTGAGGCAGGCTGTCAAAACAAAACTTGCTCATAAATTATTTTTCTGTGATGTTAAAGTGTTCAAAAGGAAATAATTTTGAAGCTTTACACTTTAGATAGAGCTTTCTACCTTCTGCAGTTCAGGTGGCAAAAGTAATTAGTCCTTTTTATAGGTTCCACTTGTTTTAATTCTCCTTTGTTTTCCTAGTGCTGTTGGTTTCAGTGACAACAATCTACAGTACAGTTTCTAGTATTCCTTCTTCCTTCTAAAGCCAGGCTGTCATGTTAGTGTGGGGCCGGGGATGGTCCCTCTTGCCACCTCATTTGTTGCCTGTTATAGAGAAGCAATAAAATACTCAGGTTTGATGTGAGTTGTTCTGCTAATTGCTAGAAACAGAGTCTATATTGATAAAATTGAAATTCATAAAAACCTCATTCTTTTTTAAAAAGAAACCTACCATCTGAAATCACACTTTCAGAAAGACACATGGGTTGTTTCCATACACCTTTCTTCTTACATATAAGAAAATCATAGAAGAATGTGTGAGGAGTCCTATAAATCTCTGTGTCCATAAAAATTGCAGGTTTTCAGAGTGCTTAGTTTCTAGTTACACCAGAGCATAAGCCCACATGTGTAGAACCACTGTATCTGATGGCTTGGCTTTTTTCCCCTTGTTTTTGTCGTGACTTGCCACTTGTTGTGAGAACAGTGTCTCTACACCATTCCTCTTCCTTGCTCTTCCCCTTTTGTTTCAAGTTCTTGGTCAACTCTCTTGAACAATTGGGGCTAAACCTTTTTTCCTGTCAAATATGTGCTCAGTAACAATGAGGAAACCAAGTGAGTTTTTGCAGCAGAGCACACGCATGGATGGAAACTCCAAAGCCCCAGGAATATGTATCAACAGCAGTACAAGGGAGCTCCACCGTGCCCATGTGTTTTGCTCCCTGAATCCTGGTGCTTCTCCCAGTGAGCGAATCTTGGTTCGATACCTTTTACAGCTCATTCTGTACATCAGCAATGTACAATTAAGCTCTCCTGAGGTACCACAGAAATGCTTTCAGGAACCTCTGGGGTCCAGATGTGGAATGTTTTGTGCTGACATGGGTTGAAAAGAGGAACAAATCCAACAGTTAAGTACGTCCTTTAATTTAGCCTGTGACAGTCACCACATGGCCTATGGGCTAATATTTCTGCATCTGTGCTGTAAATAGATCAGTATGGCAGTATGATGGGTTTGGCATTTTGATTTGTGAAGAGTCACAATATTGTTTGTATTGTTGCATAATCCCTGGAATGGTTTTGAAATGAATCTTCTGTTTCTTTGGAATATCTGGGTTAGGAAAAACATAACATTTTGAGGCTCCATTAAGTGTGTGCTTTATTTTGTCTCATTTGTCATATTTTATGACTGATTGCATCTTTTGGCCAAAAAAAAAATAAATCTGAGGATGCTGTCCTAAAAGGTGAAATCTGCTTTTTTTTCTAGGCACAGCAGCAACGAAATCTGGACAATATTGTATCACAGCATCCCAGGATAAGCGGGGGGAAGAAGTCCAAGAAAGAAGTCTGCGCAAGCTCAGATCTGGAGGTAAAAAACACTAGCCCCATGTCTGAGCAAGATTCGGGTATCCTGGATGTTGAAGATGAGGATGAGGATGAAGAGGTAACTGTATAACATCAAATCCAGGAGACTGGACAGTTTGGGGGTGATCAGTAGTGTCTCAAACAGTGTTTGCACCTTGCTCAGTTTTTTGTGTTGCCATGCAGTGTGTTACAAAGATGCTGTGTAACACAAGGTGCGTTTCAGCATTGGGTTATTTTGTGCTATTGTCCCTGTTCTCATTAGCAGGCTCAGCAGAGGGGCCAAGTATTGTATGAGAACTGAACAGCTCATGTCTTCTGCTCCCCAGGTCAAGGGTTCCACTTCTGTGCTTATTGGGGAAGGCAGTTTGGTATCTATCCTCCATTTAAAAAAAGATAAATTGCTGCATAGCATACGAGATACTTGACCTTTTCTGTGAAAGCTGTGTCTTGGTGGGAAAGATATTTTGTGTTGAAAAGTACTGCATCGGGACAGAATTTTTTAAGTACAATTTTATTTTCTTGATGTTCTTGTTCTCCCTTCTTTTTGTCTCCCTTTCTGCTGCTGCTTCCTCAGACTGGCAGTCTGTTGTTTTCTGTTAACCGCAAAGCGTAGCCTCGCTGATAGTGTTGGTTCTTCTTTTCTCCCTGCGCTAGAGGATAGTGCGTGCAGTAGGACATCTTGGATTTGTGGTGCTTAAAATGCAATCAAGTCCCTCTCTGTTTCGGAAAGGCAGCTTGGAGATACCTAATCAAAATGTAGGTCACGAGGTGTTTAGCTTTTTGATGTGTTCTTCATTCTTGTAATGCAGTCTTGTGCTTGACCTTTTGGCAAGTTTTATCTGCCACGCTGGATGCTTTTTCTGTTATTGCTGACGCCTCTCTTATGCCAAGAGAATGGTATGTTCAGCTACAACCGGTACCTGAATTGGGTGCTGTTTGTTGCCCTGAACTTGGCAGTCCATGACCAGCCAGGGAAGAGGATTGAGAGCAAGTGTCTGAAGTTTAAAATAGTTTGGGTTGCACAGGTGGTTCTGTTCCCATCTTCTGCCCTTCCTCTTCCTCTGTGCTGCACTTCGAAAGCAGACCGAAGAGATCACCGCTTACTTCACAGGGACCAAACTGGGGGGTACAACCCAGACCCCTGATGTTTCACTGAGACCGTCTGGGTAGGATATTTACTCCTGCATTAAAATGGAAATAGAGCAAAAATTAAATAAAAGAAAAATGAGTGGGAAGGGCACGTTTTTTGAAATCAAACATTGTTTTGAATAGATCTGTTTTGGTATTTCCCTGTTAAAAAATAAAAATCTGGTCCTTCAATGATTCTTGGTCCATCTCACTCTATAAGTCTCTCGCTTCTCTGGAGTGGGTTCTTGCAAAACCAAGAGGCAGTGTGAATGTATCAGTACTTGTGGAGTATTCAGTATTTGAGTCAATTGGAATTAGAAATGATAACTGAATTTTAATTAGAACTGAAAGCTCTAAGGAAGGCATTAAGGAGGGTAGAATTTAAAGTCAGTAATTTCTATAGCGCATTTGGGAGAAATCTCTTAATTCTGTTCATCAAACTGATGTGACTCATCATCATCATCGAGGCAGATCTCGGTGTGGTTAGAGCCAGGCTTGTAGCCAGTGGGATGAAGCCAGCGGTGGGGCTGAAACCAGCGGTGGGGCTGGCGGTGCGGCGGCGGCGGGA
>VXBO01010256.1:9522-183975 GCA_013400135.1 Rhinoptilus africanus | reverse complement strand
GCAGTGTTTCACCACCTTAATTGAAAAAAAAAAAAAGTTTTTCCTCATGTCTGGTCTGAATCTTTCCTCATTCAGTTAAAACCATTGCCCCATGTCCTATCACAACAGGCGCTCCTAAAAAGTCTGTCTCCACCTTTCTTATACCCTTTAAGTACTGAAATGCCCCAGTAAGGTCTCCTCGGAGCCGAGCCTTCTCTTCTCCAGGCTGAATAGCCCCAACTCTCTTAGCCTTTCCTTGTAGCAGAGGTATTCCAGCCCTTGGACCATTTCCATGGTTGCATTTGGACCTGCTCCAACAAGTCCATGTCTGTCTTGTGCTGAGGACTCCAGAGCTTTGTGCAGTGCAGAACCAACACTACTTTGAGCAGTAGAGTTTTACTCCCTAAGGTGGATGCTTTCTGCAATGTGTGCATCACGTGAAGAGATCCAACCTGTTCAGGACTCCCACCTTGAGGCTTTAGGGGTACAGTGATGTGTGTTCTTGTCTTTCTCTGCACCAGCGCATCCATGTACATCAGTCAATCCTTCATAAAACACTTCTCTTGAATTCCTTGTGTTTAAGTCTGGAGGTTTTTTCCTTCACTGAAAAAGGAGCGAATGTGTATGTTCTTGTGTCATGTTTTTAGATCAGAAACTAACAAGGATCAGAGATTCAAACCATTGCATCGCAAATTTGTCTGAAGCCTGCCTTGTGTTTGTGTCAGCTACAGCTGAACATTTCTGTTGAAAGCTTGGCTTCCATGGCTTAAGTTTGCTACAGGTAGTGTTTAACCCATCTGAAAACGTTCTTGCAAAAAGAGAGAGTTTGGCTGTTCACAGAGACTGACAGGTCTGCCTCTGTTCCCAGCATCAGGAGCATGCCAGATGCAGGGTTAGGGAATGAGGTTTGTGAAGCTGATCTTTTGTGGACTGGGGAAATTTTGGAGAAGATGAATAAATTCTTTGTTCTGCAAATCAAAAGGAAAAAAAGATTAGGCTGAAGGGAAGGTGTCAGGGGAGTAATCAGTCCTGTTGTTGAGGCGGCTCTAGTTCTCATTTCATTGTTGAGTTTCAAAAATCTAAGATTTATTTATTTTTTTGAACACTGGTAGTGCAGCTTTGGCTAAGAAAATCAAGTCACTGCTAAAGGGGATGTGCTAAGCCTGATGTTTTAGATTTGTCTAAATATCTAAATATTAGATAAATATCTAAATATGTAAATATTAGATATGTCTAAATTGTTCAATGTGTTAAACTAGCCACAGAGAGATAATTTCATATATTCTGTATATTTAGTGGCCGACATTGGTTAGTGTGGAAAGGCTTAAAACGATAGGATTATTATTTCTTCTGTTGTAGGGTGATGGCTATATGTGGAAGAGGTGGTCTGTTATTTTCTTTAAAATGTATTGTAGCTTTATACCTTGCATAAAATCCAGCACAGGTTTTGGGTGCGTGTCTTTCTGTTTGCCGAAGCTTTCTAGTGATCCAGGACTTGTGTTTCCATGTCTGATAGCGTTCTATCTTGATTAGCAATTTTAAAGCTATTAATGTCTGAGATGTTAACTCTGCAGAATAGTCCAGCGTATTTTTTGTGAGTGTGTGTGTGGGCTTAAAAGTTTTTACAGAAGATCAGAGACTGTGAAAATGTTGCAGTCTGCTTTGAAAGAATTTCTCCGGGGGAGTAAACTCCGTTTTTGGCAATATCCTGATTTCACAAATCTTTATCAGAAATATTTCTCCGTGGACCACGTTCAACTAGTGTCCCAAATCCAAGAGGAGCAAACCCGTTTGATCCTGAATTCAAATTCATAGGAAAACATTGCCTGCTTTGATGATGTTGTGAAGGGATGACAGATTTCTCCTCCCTTAGAAAAACACTGGGTGGACTCGGGTCCATCCAGTCCAGCTTCCCCACGCTGATGGTGGTCGCTGGAGGATGGCTTGGTTGAGTGAGTACCGATACTTTCCTGTCTGCTTTAGTGATCTCCAGCAGTTTTGCAATCAGGGATTTCGGAGCCAGAAGTGTTTTACTGTTTTACCAACTGGAGACCAGTTATGCTTTATGCTGGAGGAATACAGCAAGCTAAAATCTGTATCCACAAACTACCTGAAATCTGGATTTAGGAGCTCTTTAGGGAGCATTAGAAGGCCGAGGAGACTGCAAATGGAAAATAAATGACCAGGAAGACATGATAAAATTGTCATTAACACAATAAAACTGATGCCTAGTGTTTGCAATTGTCAAATATAGTCTTATAAAAGGTAAGAGATGTTAGTGAGACCGGTGAGCTGTGCTTCACAGCTGCTTGCCCTTAGTTCAGCTGTAACCCTTCTGGTAGGATGTGTTTAACAGCTGGGCTCAATGTGGAAAGGGTCACACAGGCAATGCCAGGCTCATGGCTCACTTGGAAACCTTCCTCCTTCCTTGTAAGCCAACCTTGTCCGTCTCTAAGAGCTGCTCATATGGCACATGGGGTGCTTGGTGCAAGTTGGGGGAGAAAAATCCCAGTGAGATGGATGAGCAAAACTCATGCCGTACTCCAGTGCAACTCTTTATTGCCTTGTTCCCACTGATCCGGCTGCTTTGTTCTCCCTGCACCACCAGGTTGAGACTGTCAAGTTCTGGGGGGTCTTGGAGCGATGTTGGTGTTGCGAGATGAGATGCTCCCACACCGTGTGTTGCTGCTCTGTCCGTCTTTGTAGCTTCTTTCATTGTTTCAGCTCTTAGCAGGAACCTATGTAGTGTTGAGTACTGAGTTTCTTTGCATGAAGGAGATTCTTTAACATCTCCAGTTCCACATTACACAGGAGGCTATTTAACAAAATCCCCTATTTTCCCTTTCCAGCCCATAATTTCTGCACTCCCCTGCTTGAAGCCATTGCTTTAGATGAGTAGGACCGCTTGCCCCAGGTGCTTTGGGCAGCATTGGTTGAGGCTTGCATACCCTCATCCAGCTAGAAACTTCTCTCTTCTTCATCCTACCTTCTTTTTAGCATAATTAAAAATATATAAAATAAACATGTTTTCCAGGCCTGTCCATTGGTCCCTTTCATCTTTCTCCCCTTTTTTCCACCACATGTCAACAGAACACTCCCCTCCTCTCTGGATTTTGGGGGAGAAGGAGGGTTGCCTTAGCTTTATGCCTTGGCCAACAAGCCTAATGCTGTGTTGGCTTGAACATATCCAAAGGACACAAGCTTCTTGTATGCAAATTTCTTCTCTGATCTTTCCTCCCTTCCTCCCTCTGTCCCACCCTTCAAAAACGTTCTTCCTTGTCCCTGCGCTAGACTCACTATGTTGTTGAAAGGTGGTGGAGTCTGTGTGGCGTGTTTTTAAGAAAAATAAGTAAAAAAAAAAATTGTGCTTTTAATCAAATCAAACTAGAAATCTTGAGAATAAGTGTTTTTTGTCCTGTCCCATCTCCACACCTTCCCCCCACCCCCCATTGCATAAGTACGAGAACAGCTTGTGCCAGGATGCCTGAACTTGTATTTAACCCTATGGTTACATTAATTCTCTGAGAGGCTGGCTAACAGCGGGATAAATTCTGCAATGTGATTTCCTAGAGGAGTATAAATGGAGTGAGAGCAACGTTAAATGAAATTTTCCTACTTTGAGAATCTTTAAAAAAATTTAAATACAGTCAGATATAGGTAGATACCAATAATCAATCTCATTGTCACATACCTGAAATCTTGGCGTCACTCTGTTGAACCTGCATGCATTTGAGTTACACTTACCTATATGTGATGTTTTAGAGCTGCACTTGCCTATATGTTTTCTGTGTATTTCACACTGTTCTCCTGCTGTCTTTTAGGTGCCCGGGGCCCAGGACCTGGTGGACTTCTCACCAGTGTACAGATGCCTGCACATATACTCCGTCCTGGTGAGTAACCCTGTGCTGCCTGTGAGACTGGTGCTGACACTGGATTGTGGTTTAGAGAAGACGATGGGGTGCAGCTCATTCTGCTGATGCTGCTGGAAGGAGGTGTTTGCAAAACGTTTATTAATGTTCAGCTACCTAGGAAGCGCGTTACCTGAAGTAGAAAGTAGGCCAGTGATGGATGTGTTTTGGTAAAAACCACACAGTTACTTCATGCAGGGCACAGAAATATAAAGGGGTATTTTCTCCAGCTATTGCAGATCCTGGGTTTACAATATACGTGTTTCTTGGTCATACGGTTTTCCTCCGAGTATTCTTGTTTGACCACAGTGGCTTCATTATTCGGTGCAAATGGAGGAGTTGCAGGTGGGGAGAGAAATTGGTTTTAAATGTATTGTTTGCTGCACTTAGGCAAACTTTGCAGCTCTTCAGACATTGTTTGACAGGAGCAAATTTGCTGCCGTCCCACCAAGTCCACCTTTGATTGTATCGCTCCCAATTTCCCAACAGTTAGGCTTTGCACTGAAAAATACATCCAAACTGAAACTGTTGTGTTTTTGTGTTTAGTTATTGGCTAAAAAGTGTTACTCTGAACCGTATCATGTTCTTGAGAACTTTTTAAGAGAGCTCTCATCTCTGCAGATGTAGGCTGCTAGATGAGCTACATTTTCTCTTAGGCATTATGAGTAGGTAAGATACTGATTTTTTTACTTATTTATAACAAGGGCAGATAAGATGCCCTTTGTAGTTTACGCTTCAGCTTTTAGTTTCTAAGATGCCTCCAACAGCATATGAGTCTTGCATCTGTGGACCCTGCAAAGAACCTGTGGTGTTTGCATACATTCTTTTAACATCCTTTGGAGAGTCAGAGCTTTCAGGGGGCTCTTCTCCTGTAATTGAGCAATCTGAAGCCCAGGCGGCAGATGAAAGGAGCACTCTCTTCGCAGCTTTCCTCCCTTTCCACGGCAGACCCAGGCTTGTGAGAGAATTGTTTTTAAGGCATTTCCGAAGCCGGTTTCTCCAGCAATACATACAAATGAATTTGCGAAAGGAAAAGAATTGTCATAAAAAACACTTACATAAAATCTTTTTGTGCCCTCATCTGTTACTAGTTATGTAATTTGGCTACATTGCCATGATATTTTATTGCAATGAAAAAGTTAACCTACCCAAAATGTGTTACTGTGTTTATCTTGGACAAAAACCTCCTCCTCAAACCCGGCGCTGGGAGCCTGGTTCAGGGAGTGTGCTAATTGAAGATTACAACTGGTCTGAAATACTTTGTGGATTTCAAAGTGTCATTTTATTTGGAGAAACTTCAGTGAAGAATATGTATAATGAAAACAGGATTAGGAATCCTATTTGTGTAGCTTACCTACGTTTGTTTAATGCAAGGGTATTTATTTAATTGTGTATTTGTACATAAAGCTGTTATGAAAAGGATGAAGAGCTTTCACTGGTGGATGTAACAGTTTTGCACATTTGAAATGGTCTCATTTCTACATTGGGGCTTTCTTCTTGTTGTCTTGTTGCTTTACTTTTTTATCTGAAATCAGTCCTCCAAAGCGTATTAAGGAAACGCTGCTTCTAGAAGACAGGTTTCATGGGCAGTGCTCTGTGGATCTGGATGGGATTGTCTTCTGCTGGAGGTGGGAATAGTGCAGTGGAATTGGTGATGGTGAAGTTAGACCTGGTGCAGGGGTTTCATGCCAGTGGGTTAATGTCCTCTGTCCCCACCCTGATCGTTCGGTCCTTCTCCCCCTACTCCTTCTCTATTTCAGCCAATAGCCCTAGTAGTGAGAAAATGATACATCAGAACTCGAAAGAAGGTGTGTCGGTGAGACTGGAGCAAGAGAAAAAGGTAACCAACCCTAGTAAAGGCTGCTGAAAAGAAAACTGCCCTTTTCCTGACCTGTGATTGAATCCTGCCCAGGCTTTCTAGGCCCAGCTTACGTTGAACAATGTCAGAGATCCAGCAAGCATCGAGGGAAACGGCCACATCAGTGTCAGACGGAAGGATCATAATGTAATAGTTACCAAAAAATCCTAATATTTGTCATTTACAATAGCGTTATCTAAACGCTTGGCCTGCAGTTAAAAAGGCCCACGTTGAATAAACATTGAGATATTTATTATTTTTAGTGAAATCGACCTTCCAGTCACCTCGGTTTTATGGCTGTGCTGCTTATAAATTCCCAAAGGATTATTTGAAAAATCCTACTCATATCTGCCAGCCTTATCAGCAGGGCAGAAGTTCACATATTGTAACGGGAGGTCAGCCTTCGGTCATGGTCTTACAGAGGGGGCCAGGCACCTGTAAATCCTTCCTTCAGCAACCAAGGCGAAGTACAATATCAAACAGGCAAGGAGACTTTTCCAGGAAATGCTGAACTTTCTCAGGAAGGGCAGAGGAGGGGGAAAGAAAGTGAAGGAAGGTCAGGCGGGGGTTAATTGAGAGTTGGACCTTGGCGTGGTGGCGGCTCTGGGGAGGACAGGCTGTGATGGGATGCTTTATGGGACTATTCATCGGAGATTCCTTTTCTTGTGAGAAATGGGCTGGCCAAGGGTGTCTTGAGGAAGAAATGGGCGTAGGAGAGGCTTTGAATATCTGCAGATATTGAACAAAACATCACAAGAGTGTATTTGTTTATTATACATGGAGTTGTATACGTGGATAGCCTTTCTTTGCTCAACTAACCCTTTGATTTCATGATTTGCGTTTACATCCCCAAACGGTGCCGAGAACAAGTCCTTACCCTGCCTGTCGTTTCTGCATGCAGCAAATATACTCTGAATTGCATGGAAAAAAAGCTTTTCAGATGTCAGATTTGGTTTCAAGCTGGTGTAAAATCAGTAACCACTGAACAACCTCAGTGTCTTGGTGGGAATCCTGGTAATACTAGGCAAATGTATACTGTTCTTTTTCCTAGGAAAATTTTAAAAAAAAGCTGGAACCATGAATATGGTGGTTCTTCAGATGCCAGGAGCATCATATAAAAGGATGAATGGGGGGTGCTGGCAGCAAAGCCAGGACATGGGAGTCTTGGGGCCCTCCTGGTCTCTTTGGTCAGTTGGCCAAAGTCTGTGTCTAGTTTTAGCTGGTCTTAAACACTAAACCCCACTTAGTTTCTGTTGATCAGCGATGTGCTATTTAAGGACATTCATCTGCAGTGTGGTTAGGCTGCTAGGCTGTTGGTATCAGGTATATATTTTCCTTGAGTTAATAGAGAAGTTTGTTGAAAATGGTAATATTATTATATAAAGAAGAAACAAGAATATTTCAGTGAAATGATTTTGCCATTGACGTTTTTATCTTTTATGTTGTCTTTGACCAAAGTCTATGTAATGCTTAAGTTGCTTTGATCGATATCCAAAATAAATTAGGAAAGGTGAGGTTTGGGCCAGATGGTTTATCTGCTGGAACATCTGAACAGCTGTTGGGTGCCTTGTATTTCAAGGCCAAGACATGGAATGGCTTTGCTTTACATAACATAAAATGAAAAGCAGTTTTTGTTTCATGTTTCCTGTAAGCTGTAAGAAGACAGAAAGCAAAGAGTGAATGAAGAGCAGAAAGGAATTAAAAAAAAAAAGCCAATAAAAGGCAGAGTGGTTTGGTTTGCACACAGTGCGCTCCCAAGAAGTTGTCTCAAAGGCAGCTGATGATGATTTAAGTCACTAAAGCTCCTGCTTCAGCCAGTGCTGTTGCCTGTTAGTACTCATTTAGGGTTTGCCTTAGCTAGGTGGGTTTTTTTAGCTTTATGCTAATTGGTTACCAATTACTTTGAGGTTCTTAACATGTTCATGAAGACACTGGTATTGACACTCCCAGCTCTTTGATCCGAGCTACAAAGGGGTCATTTTAGGGTAAAGAACAAGTGTCCAAAAAAAAAAAAAAGAGAGCAGATTCTGATGTAAATACAGGTTTAAAACTGTAGCTGTCTCCTCCTAGTTGATGAAGTATTTCTGGAGAATCCCAGAGCTGGATAATTTAGATAAATAGCAGTTGACAGGTATTTACTATAAATCTGTCGTATCTCGCCACTGACATTTTTATCTGCTGTATAGCTTTTACCCCAAGCCTCTATAACCCTAAAACTGCTTTGATGCACAAAATACATTAAGAACAGTAAAAAAATGTAAAACAAATAATACTCCTCCTTTCCTAAAAATAATCCAGGTAGAAATGTCTTTAAATTCCTGTATTAAAATGTACGCGTTGTGCATAGACTGCATCCACTTGGTACATTTTTGCTTGCCTATTTTAGTGAAGAATATAATGTGTTATATCTCTTAGCTGTGCAGAGCCAGCATGGCCTTGGGAGGAGAAACAAGGGTTTACTTTTGCTTATCGCTAGAATTGCTACGTTTTGATTTCAGAAGCTGTGCAGGGATTCATCGGCTCAGGGACTCAAGGTGAACTGTTCATCTGAGGATGGGAAATACCACTTGTATCTCCAAGCCCAGCAGATTTCATTTGAAGTGGGAGATGCTGCAAATCCGGCAGCAGATCATTAGTCTCCTCCCAGCCCTCCACTTAAATAATTTTTTCTTTTAATTTCTCTTAGAAGTGTGCTAGTGATTGTGCTGCCTGCGTTAATCCTCCTTTTTCTGCCTCTATGGGCTATTAAATTGTGGGGATGGTTGCTCATCTACTTGCCCATGGTGGCTGTGACGCAGCCGGTCGGGTCGTTCCTGCCCCCTCCCCACCTCTCCAGGGAGGCTCCAGCCTCCCCACCAAAATGTTTGTTCTTTGGTAACGGGGCAAAACAATTGAAGTTTTTCTTTCAAGGGATGAGAAAGCCTCTTATAGGAACCACAATTCAAATAATAAGACCTACCCAACCCTCTCTTTCATATGAAAACGTCTCTTTTTTCTTTTTGTAACACTACTTGTTTCTTTTATTTGATACTGGAACACAAACCGTACCATGGAAAGTCTGTGGTTTACTTCTATTTTTGAGATCAGGGTTGTAAAGTTTTCCCTCCGTGTCCTTGGGAACTTTAAAACTTTTTTTTTTTTTTTTGAGGGAGTGGGGGGGCAGTGGAAAAAATTTCTTTCTCGAAGTCTCTGGTAACTCCTTGTTCATCTCAGACACTTTGCAGATTGTCCCATCGTTGTGTCCTGGCATATCTCACTGTCTGCTGACTTGGCTGACCCACTGGTGCCTGGTGGAGTTAGATAGCTATAAACACAGCACTGAGATCATAGGGAAAGGCTGAGGGTGAGACACTTTGTGCACTGGATTGATAAGGACACAGGAAAAGCCATTAGAGTAAACTGGTGTCAGTGACCTGTGATAACCATTCTGTACTACGTGCTAATGGACCCTGGGTAGTGTGTCTGTCTGTAGTGGCAATAGATTTAACTTTTGTAATTGTCATATTGCTCTTTTAACCCTGTGACCTTATTACCCATGAGAAAACCACTTGGCTTCGATCAAAGAAGCAGCAAAGAAATCAGTGTTCATTCTAAGCTGGCTAGATATGATCACAGACAGCCTTGATTCTTAAAATATTCAACTTGGAAAACAGACATGTTAGGGGGACAAGAAAAAAAAAAGGTGGTTTACTACAATAGCCCGGATGCAGACTTCTTGTCACCTGAGGTTAGGAACAGCAATTGTGCTTTCCCAGGGCTTTGCAAAACTCTGCACCGTCACTTACTCACTGAAAATATACTGATATTTTACATTTAAAGCTGATTTCATGCTGATTCACTCAATCTCATTCCACTCAGTGGCTAGAATAAGAGAATGACTCTGTTAGTCCTGACAACGGAAAATATACTGTATCTGTTCAGTATTTCGTCACACCATTCAGGATGGATGGGACCTAAGGAGGTATCTGGTCCAACTTCCTGCCCAAAGTGGGTGCAGCTCTAAGATCAGACCAGGTTACTCAGCACTTTATCCAGTCTGGTCTTGAAAACCTCCAAGGACCAAGACTGCAGAACCTCTCAGGGCAACTTACTCTGCTCCATGACTTCCTGGTTGGTGTTGAAGGTGGCTGTTAGGTCTCTCTGAAGCAGTCACTTCTCCAGACTGAACAAGCTCTATTGAACTCCCCCTGTGGGGCAAGTGCTCCAGCCCCAACCATCTTGGTGGCCTCCAGTGAACTTGCTCTGTTTTATCAGTGTCTTTCGTATTTGGGAGGCCCAAAACTGGATGCAGGGTACAGGTATACTCTTAACGAGTGCTGCATAGAGGGAGATAATTGCTTCCCTCAATCTGCTGGCTTTATTCCTGTTAATACAGCCCAGGAGGCAGTTGGCCGCCTCTGCTCCCAGGGCAGACGGCTGGCCCATGTTCAGCTTACTGTCTGCCAAGGCTCTTGGTCCTTATCCACAGAGCTGCTCCCCAGGCAGTCAGTCCCCAGTCTGTGTTGTTGCAGGAGGTTCTTCCTTCCCAGGTGCATGACTTGGCATTTCTCCTTATTTCCATCAGGTTCCTGTCAGCCGATTTCTCTACCCTCTGGATGGTGGGCCCACTCTTGAGCGTGTTGACTTTTTCTTCTAGTTTGGTGTCATCTGTAAAGTGCATAAGTGTGCTCTGTTGCCTCCTCCAAGTCACTGATAAAGATGCTAAGCAGGACAGGTTCCAGGACAGCCCCCCGTTGTGGTTCTCAGCTTGTTACCAGCTTCCATGTTGGGTACAACTCATTAATCGTGACCCTCTGAACATGATCACCCAACCAATTATTTACTCATCCAGCTGATCACTCATCCAGACTGTGACGTCCAAACTTGGACACAGGAATATTGTGGAAAAGCTTGCCAAAAGTCTTGGTAAGTCAGTGACGCCCACTGCTTTCCCCTCATCCATGAATCCTGTCATGCTATCATAGAAAGCATAACTTCTGCTTGTTAAATTCATGCTGGTTGTCCCCAGTTGCCTTCTCCTCCATATTTCTGAAAATGTGTCCCAGGAGGGCTCAACTCATGAATTCCTCCGGGACTGAAGCAAAGTTGGGTGTGCTATAGTTCCTCAGATCGTCTTTTCAGCCTTTATTGCAACATTTACTTTTTTCCACTTGTTGGGAGTGTTGTGTTTTTTCATGGTGTTTGAACTACTATGAGGTCTTTGGTTCTAGGGAGCTCTAAAATCAGGATTAGTTTTGTTATGAGATACCTTGAGTGGTACAGAATGCAGGCCAGCTGAAGGACCCTAAAAACCAACACCACTGTTTGTATTGTGTAAGTGTGGAAAGGCTCTTCCTAAGATTTGCTCCATTTCTGGGCTTTGGGGCTCAGGAGGGTTCTGGGAATGTTTCTCCATCTGCCCTGAAGAACTTTGTGGAGGTGTCCAGAAGTGGTGATATGTCAAAAATAACAAGTGACAGAGACAGCAGTGCACTGATTTGCAAAGAATTTCCCTGAAGAGCATTGAGCTTTCTAAGGTAAACAGTCTCACAGAAAAGGAAATATGCAACAAACATTCCCATTACATCTTTTCTCATCCTTTGGTTATAGACTCATAGTAGTTTAGACTGGAAGAGACTCATGGAAGACTCTGGTCCAGCCCTCCATTCAGGGCTAAATTTGGAGGATCAGGGATCTCAGAGCCACATCCATCTGAGTTTTGGGGATCTCCAAGGGTGGAGACTGGCCAGCCTCTCGGAGTCCCTGTTCCACTGTTTGACCACCCTTACTTTTTTTCCGCCTTGTAAATTAGTTTGAATTTATCTTTTTGCATTTTGTCTCTTGCCTCTCCTTTTGCTGTGCATTTCCAAGGGGAGCCTGGCTTCATCTACTCTGTAATCTGGTATTAAATACACTTCCTTATCTTTCTCCTTCCTCACCTTTCCTCATGTGTCATGTGCTCCAGCTCCCTCAATTACCTTGGTGGCCACTCCTGGCCTTGCTTCAATGAGTAGTACATCAGCATCTCTACAGCTGCTCTTTTGTATCACACATTAAAAGCCATTTTTGTGGCAGCTGGATCGCAAGTGACACTGATCCACTGGGATGATATTCAATATTTAGGGTTTATTTTTGCTCCTAAAACTAGATAAATGGCATTCTTGGTGCCAGTTCAGTGACATGTGAAAGATATTGCAGCATAACAGTAAACCCAAATTCAACCCTGGTGAATCAGAGACAGTTTCTCTTGACTGTCCCCAAAATTGGAGGAAGAGCAGAGTCCCAGGAACCTCTCTTAAAAGTGAAGAACTTTGCCTGTGTGGCATTGCCTCCAGACTCCATGCATGGTAATCACTGAGGAGCAAAAGTAATAAGATGTGTAGGGAAAACAAAGTTGTGAGATATACTGGCCCCATGTCTTACCTTGTGCTGTTAAGTGTTTAAGTCACCCTGGGCTTCAAATTCCATCTCAGTAGAGTATGTGTAAGATATAGACTCTTCAAGACTGCTGGAAAAAGAGACATTAGGAAGTTTCTTCTGCATGAGGACTGCGGAGCTATTCGCGTTAGTGAAGCTGTGTATTTTATGCATAAATTAACCCTGCGGGAATTATCATGTGCTGACCAGAAACTACTTATTTTTTTTTTTAAAGAGAAGAGTGTGTTTGTGGGGGAGGAGGGGGCTGTAAAATAATAAGCCACCATGTTTTCTGCATCTCAGAAAATGGCTTGGTGCACAGCTGCGGTTGCTGTTTTCCTGCAATGTATGTTGTTTCTCATCTTAAAGGCCTATATGCAGTGTATCTGGGAAATGATTGCCATCCTGTTTTCAATAAAACCCTTTTTTTATGAAGGGTCTTAGGTTGGCTGGACATTAATTCTCAATCTGTTTACAAATATTTGTGCAGGAAAGGGTGAGCAATGTTCAGGACGGGCTAGTGACGCATATACCCCCTATTTCAGTCCTTTGTTCAGGAAAATGTGGAAACAAGGCAGTTGTACAATGAACAAATGCTGCCTTCACATTCCAGGAGTGTGGCGCAGGAGCTGCTTGCTGCAGGGCAGACGTGGTCTCGCAGTGGGAAGATGAGAAGCACAAAAACCGCCATCCCGACACAAAAAAGTTGCTTCAGCTCAGAGATCAATGGGCAGCCTGTGTTGTATTTTATGAAGGGTGATGGAAAAGCTCTGATTCAGGGGGCTGATAATTGCTGTATACAAAAGCAGGGATATGTGAAACATGTTCAGAAGGTGAGCGTTGCCCTCAGAGAGGTTTTCCTTGGCTCTGCTCTGCTCAGTCCCTCAGAGTGAGAGGTTTGGCTTCTGAGAAAGGTGTCTCATCTCTTTTATCATTTGAAACCGGTACCTGGAGGTCTGGGGTGAACTTCTAGTTTCTCAGCTTTGTGGAGACTTGCTCATTTACTCAAAGTCACTGAGCAACCCACGAGGGCTGTTATGAGAGCAGGGATTTGTCTCTCCTGGCATTACTACTTCCAACTTGTCTTGCCTCAGTCATGCTTGCTGTACGGTGTTGAAATGCCTTGGAATCCTTCAGGATGAAAAATTGTAAGGAATAACAGAGTCTAAAATGTTGTGCCTGTTCCTTTTAGTAATTGTTTCAAATATTAATGAAAAGAGATGCACAGAACTAAATAGCAAACTCTTTATTGTAGTAGTAACGTAGGTGTGCCACAGAGCATGATTTCTACAGCTGCTGCTGGATAGGAAGCTTCATGATATTTTTATGTATAGACCCTGTAACTAAAGAGGTGCTTATTGACTCTTGCAGGTGGCTACACGCATGTGTGTTATTGCCCTCTAGGGAAGCTACTGTTGTGTCCATTTTCACAGCATCACACACAGGTTGGAGGGCACCTCTGGAGATCACCTTGACCAGCTCCTTGCACAAGTAGGGTCAGCTAGAGTGGAATTGCTCAGGACTGTGTCCAGTTGGGAGGGAAATTGCACAGCTGCTCTGGGCAACCTGTTTCAGTGTTTGGTCACCCTCACAGTAAAAAAGGGTTTTTTCCTATGTTCAATGGAAATTCTTTTTAAGATTGTCCTCTCACAGGGTACCACTGAGAAGAGCCTGGCTCTGCCTTCTTTATTTCCCCCATTGGGTGCCTGTACATGTTGGGAAGGTTTCTCTGAGCCTTCTCCAGGCTAAGCAGGCCCAGGTTTCTTGTTGTATGTCACATGCTCGCATCCCTTGAGATCTTTGTGGCCCTTCACCAGGCTTGCTTTAGTGTTACCTGCATCTGTTGTGCTTATGGGCCCAGACCTGAACCCAGATGTGTCTCACCAGTGTCGAGTAGAGAGGAAGCATCACCTCCCTTGACTTGCTGTCAGTGCTCTGCCAAATGCAGCCCAGGAGACTGTTGTCCTCCTTTGCTGCAAAGGCACAATGCTGGCTGATGGTCAACTTGGTGTCCACCAGAACCCCCAGCTCTTTTCTGGCCAAGCTGCTTCCCAGCTAGTCATCCCCAGCGTGTACTGGGGCTAATCCTCCCCAGGAGCAGGACTTGGCATTTGTTGAACGTCATCAGTTTCCTGTTGGACCATTTCTCCAACCTGCCCAGGTTCCTCTGAATGGCAGTACGCACCTCTGGTCTGTCAGTCCTTCCAGTTTTGTCATCTGCATTTTCAGGGAGTAGAGAAATGAAAGACAGATTTCATCCAACAGAGCTCCATGGGTGATGGGTAGGAGGAAGGAGAACTCTAGTTGAGTCAAGTGCTGGTGCTTGTGCTTATGTTCTGCCTGTGTAACACGACTATTTCTCTCCCTGGTCATTTTGGCTTCTTGACTTAACCATTTTCTAGAAACCCGTAATTATTACATACATGTTGGTTTAGGTGGGCAGAGTTGACAGCTGGTCAAACCAGAGGTCATGCCTGGTCCAATTCTGGTTGGGAGTAGACTGTACAGCACTCTGTGTACCTGTTTGTATTTGGTTTGTATGGACCATTGCCTTAAAAAGGGACAAAAAACTTAGTGGTCAAATGTGGACATGACCTCTTTCCCAATATGAAGGGTGTAGCTAATACTGAATGCACTGCTCTTCGGTGGGGCTTGGAGCAGGAGGTCCGTTTATTAGTTTGTTTTGTTCTTATTTCTCTGTGCTCCCTGACGGCTCCCCCATGTTCTGTGACGGAAGAACAAAATACCAAATATGCAAATTTAATTTTCCAACCCAAACATTTTATAGCAGTCTTAGGGGCAAGCTGCAATTTTCTGCTCTACCGTGGTGTGCAGGACGGGTGCTTTTCTGCTTCTTCCCAAGTGTGTGCTTGGATTTAGGGAGGAAGAGAATGAAGAGCTTTGAACTCAAAATCATTTAGCCGTACAGTACTGTCTCCTCATGAAAATAACCAATTTAGGGACTTCCACCCCCCTATTCTCCCCTATGTGTGTCTGCAATTAATGCAAACCCCTGTCTGTCAGTGATTTAATAATCTGGTAGGATACACACAACTTAAACCACGTAATATTAAGCAGGCAGTAAAAAATGACTGAGATTTGTTGCAGATTGCATTCTTCTCAGTACATTTTGCCTCCTATTCTTCCACCTTCCTATTCCCTTGGCTCCTTTGCCTCCCTCAGACCTGTCCTTCATCTTCCTCAAGGACTCATTCTGCACTCTTCTTAAATTGAGGGTTTTTTTTTTTCTTTAATTGATGGGGGCCTTGACAAGAGATGATTAGCTGTTAGAGATGCATCCTTCCTTGCAAAGCTTGTGACCGATTTCCACCACTTCCTTCCTTCCTTGAGACCAGAGAGCGAGCTTTCTTCTACCAGCTGACAGTTGTCTCCCAGAGGTTTTACGCACGGTGGCCTTGCGTGGAAGACTCCATGGGCTTGTCCTGAATATACTTTTTTTCCCTGGCAGCTCATTCATTATAAAGTTTTAATGAATTTTAAATATATTATGAAAAGAGCACATGGTTAGAAACCATCTCTGCTCATTTTCACACTGGATGTGTTGGGTTGTGCTTTTCTTTGCAGAGAGGGGGGATTGAAAGCAAGCAGAAGAGAAAGGCATGTCCCCTGTGCTTAACCTTACAGGTCACCTGGAACGGGAGGAGATTGCCAAAAATGCAACCTGAAAATGTTTAGCTGCTGCTGTTTATAATGAGGAAATATCNTGCCGTATTTTCCAGAATGAGAAACACAGGCTACTTGTTCAGTCAATTCAGTTTAGGTCAAATGTAGTTATGAAAAACAGATGATTGCTGGTGATCAAGCTGTACTTTGACAAATATCCCATTGTTTGAGCGTGCAGTGATTTCTTCAGACCATTACCCGGTGTGGGGCTTGGCGATTGCCTTCTTCCAGCTCAGAGGCTGTCAGTCGGCATGGGGCTTGGTGCTCCAAACCCAAGGGCTTGGCCCTGTAGGAGGAGAGATTCCACTAAAAGAAAGGCTTGGTGCAAAATGGCTGAAGTTTCCACTCTAGCTATTAAAATAGGAGCTCACTTGGGGCTCTCAGAAGTGCTTGAAAGGATGCTTCTTATGTATAGGTTGTATCCTATTCGGCAGAGCAAAGGTTTATTTGGGGAATGGTGAAATTTGAGCTCCTTACTATTAACGTATCTTAGCCCTGTGTTGCTTTATTGTGTATTCGTTTATGGTTTCCTCTAGAAAATATTCATCTACACGTTATATCTGTGGAGTAAGAAACCTATTATTCATGTTTCAGAGACAGGGCTAGTTGAAGCCGAGATAAATGTATGTGTCCCCGTGTGAATCTGACCTGGTGAAAGGCTGAGACCTGCTCTTATGATTGCTTGGTCTCCTGTTCTTCTGCTTTGCAGCTGAGTGATGGTGCTTTGGTGGAATTGCTGTAGGCTGCCTGTCAATCTGAAATGTCAAAACGTCTTCTATTTCGGTTGTATTTTCAAATTTCTAAGGTTGAAAAGCAATGTGAACAGGTATATGCTACGTGACTCTGGTTTATGGGCAATGTGAAGGCTGCAAAGTGCCAAGGGAACGTTTAATCCTTTTTAGGATCTTTGTTCTGAAATCAGTATCCTTTTGCTCAGGGATTTGTCAGCTTCTGGGATGTGATGGACTAATTCTGTGTAACTTTGACTCAGACAACTCAGGGGACAAGCTTTTCTTTCTGATCCTTATGGCACATTGCACCATCTAAAAGATTCAGCCTTACCAAAACCCCCCAGAAACTCATCACCCTTGCCTCAAGTTGGTTTATGACCAGCTTGTGTCCCTGGCAATACTGGGGAGAAGGTTGGGTTGATCATTGCATGAGCAGGTGGATCAGATGCTTAGCATGTAGATGTGGATGGCTGGGAAGTCTAAAGCAGAAATCAGGTTGATACAGAAAAGCAGAAGGTCTGTTGTGTGTCTGTCGTTGGAGCAGTTACAGGAAATATTCCATTAGATGCTGTGAAGACTGAAGGACTATATTTGAATATGGTCCTGGTCATTGGCATAACTTTTATAAATGTACACTGTTACTTGATGTATTTTGTCATCTGAAAACAAAATCAAAGCTATTAAAAATATGGAAAAATGGTTTGTGTTTGACTTCTTATCAGTGTCACTGGTCTTCAGGGTATGAACATGCGTTGGATCTTCTGTTGCACTGCTACCACTCAGAGATAAACTTTTGACTATTAATCATGGGAGAAGATTAGACTTTCCAACAAATCTTAATTTGTGCATGTTACTTTCTACTCCTTTGGAGCAGCATTAACTCTGAGGAACTGTGAAAGCTTGAGCTGTCATCTCAGAAAAGTTTAATGTCCTTCTCGCCTTTTACAGCTCCGTGTGTTCTGCACTTCACTTCATTTGTCAGGCACAGCAAATCCAGATTTGGAGTATTTCTTTTTTCTAGCTATTAAAAAGTAAAATTTTTAAGATCAGAAAAGGCCCCCAAGGGAATATTTTGAAGTATTTGAGTCTTTCTTTATGTTCCTTCTGGATGAACGTCTCTCTCTTTAATATTGAGCATTGATTTGATAAATACAAAAATACTGTTTTAATAGGTTGGCCATGTGTTCAGTGTTTATACAAGCAAACCAGCTCTCTTTAACTAGGATGATGTGATGTTAAATCACGTGTTGGACTGGGGAAGCAGTTTTTTTGCTTGGTTTAGCTTAAGAAAAAGCTGTGGTACCTAGTCCTGGCTAAGCAGAATAACAAAACAAATGATACTTGGGTAGCAGAGACTGAAAACCATGCACTCCTTAGCTCTTGTTAAATGAACCCAGCAGCTCTAAACCAGTGACTGAGCAGTAGCAAATAACACTAAATTTTTCTACTGCTATTAAATGGAAAAGAAAACACATTTCTGGTTAACGTTTAAACCTATTAAAATGTGATTGAAGTGGAATCCACATCTTGGATTACTTGGAAGATTTACTGTGGCTACTTGTCTGTCACGTTAGGAGAACTCACTTCACCCTGAAAATGCCGACCTTTCCCGAAAAATCCCCGTACTTAGCTTGTGCAGCTTTATACCTGCTTGCAGATGCTTCCCTTGCAGCTGAGATGCCTTTGCCTATGCAGGAGCTCAGTCTGGGTGGTGGGTGGGTGACCTGATTGAGCAAAGGGTAACTAAGAGCACATGTAGGGCTAGAATTTATGTAGTCAACTTGTTAGTACATTTTAGGATTTTAGGTAAAAAGGACATTGGATCTGAGTGGACTCTCTTCAGGAGAATCTTCCTGTTGCAGCGTGCTCCCTTGTACCCATAAGGGTGAGGAGCGTTTCCATCTGCCCTGTCAGCAGTGTTTTGGTGTGCCAAAGTTTTGCATTTCCTTGGAGAGCTGCTGTCCTAGTTCTCGCCCAAGAAACAACATTTTCTCAGGAAACCGAAGGGTCACAGAATCTGTTCCTGTATTTGAAATCTCAAGTTCCCAGTTTGAAGCTTTGGTCAAGCCTGGGAAGAGAAGCAGGTCTTCGTCTCTTTGCCTTTTCCCATGGCTGCTGTCTTTTCCGCTTTTAAAGGAAGTGGTGAAATAAAATGAAAATACACATGAAAATGCCCTTTCTCCTGGAAGGTTGTTCTTGATTTGTGCAGAGGTTAAATTCTTAACAGGGGAATAAACTTGAAAGACAAGATGCTGTCCCTTGTCCCCTTGCAAAGCTCCCTGAAACCTGTGATGCTATGATGCTGTCAACTAGGCGTGCTGTTTGTGATTTTGCTTTAAAATTTATTTGCAAGAAAGAATCCATCTGTTTTGCATGGATATATTTGTTTTCTCTGTCTTGTTTAATGGACCTACTGTAGGATTTGAGCATGGAGCATCAGTTCTTCATCTTACCCTTCCTGTCTGCTTGTGTTTGGGAAGGGATCAGGTTTTGGGTGGGTATAATTCCTTCCAGAACTACATTTTGCAGCCTGACAGACCCCTGCAAAGGCTCTGCTGGCTGCAGAAATAAACTTTATTGGTAGGAGAGGGAGATCCATTGTGTAAATAGAGGCAAATTGTTGATGCCTTCTTTGTCCCATAGTTTTAGTAGGAGTTGTTTTCTGTGTGTTTCATTCAGGCTGTCAAGTGCTTTGAAGATAAGAGCACCTGAGACCCAATTCTCCGTGGTTAGCCATGGCGTGGGAGAGGCTTTGGCTCTGCTGATTGCCTGTGCTGCCATGATAGCCCCCAGATTTGAGGGTTGGTTGCAGGTTTTTGGTGGCTTTTAGGTCCTCTGAGCCACGCAGCAGTATGAGTCACTTTTTCCAGCTCTGTCATGCAAGCTGGATTTTTCTAAGAGAGAATATGAAATTATAAGCACTGTTTTCCCTAGTTTTTAAAGATTTACACTGTTCTGATCTCTAACCTCTGGTTTTTTTGAAACTCTGATACGAGGTCTTATGGACAGTAGAGGTTTCCATGAGCATGAGAATCCATTGGGCAAATTTATGGAAAAAAAAAAAACCATCCAGAACTGTTAAATAAAAAGACTTGGCTTGTGCCTCAGGTCGTCCCTGTGCTGGAAGCTGAGAAACAATGCTGGAAAAAGCTGGATTACGTGTTTGCCCTGTTCTTTTGTTATTTTTCGGTAACACCAGGTCTCATGCTGGCCTGCACTGGAGGCAGGGCGCTGCGCCCGGACTCTGCCACCACGTAGCATTTGCACATGCGTATTTAGGGAAGCTGGTTGTTCCTGCTGGCTAAGTTCAGGTTTTATTTAGTTACCCCTAACATTCGTGCGAGCCCGGTGCAGGCAGGACACGGGGAGTCTCTTGACAGCTCTTGGGCACTGCTGTATGACTGTGTGGAAGACCCGACAGCTCTGGTCTTGTCAAGGGTTTGAGAGACATTAAATTTTCTGATTTATTAAATTATTTGAATAAGGTTAAAATACTTCATCTGCTTTGCAAAGCAGAGGCTACTGCTTTTTTAAACCTGGGAATTTCTGATTTTTCCTGGTGTAGGTAAACATGAATCATGCAAAAAGAACTTGTGGCATTTGGAAAAGCATTTCTTTCCTGGACTGAGCGATTGAAAGGCACTTTATTCTCATTTTCATCCCTTTTCCCTGCAGTTATACAAGGATTAGAAATACCTACTTATTTATTTTCAGTGAAAGCTTAGATAGCTGTGCAGCACTCTTGATTCCAGCTGCTGAGGTTGAGGCGAAACATTTGAGCCCCTGGCTGGGATCTTGAGAGGAGAGCTAGCACCAGAAATTGCTTGTCTTTGATTTTGAGAGGAGAAGCAGAGACGTGAGCTACCCAACCCTTTCACCAAACTGAAGACGCAATTCTGTGCTGGCAGTTTTAGTTGCTCTGAGCTTTCCTGTTTTCCTTTAAGTCTTTAATTCTTTGATTTTCCATCACGTTGCCAATGGCAGCTTTCTGTCTTTCTTTTGGCGGCTTCCCACTGCAAGAAGATGGGAACCTCTGATCATGGCCAAAGCGAAGAGTTATTTGGCTTTCTGCTTCTGGTCCCTACCTCCCTCCAGTTGCTTTCATGTTGATCCTTTGGAGAGGAGGGGGAAAATGATGGGTGTTTTCTTTCCTCTACAGCACCCAGCTAGCCAGGAGCATGAGCTGGGGAGCTGGTGAGCACAAGTATCTTGTTCTCTTCTGCCTCTGTTTCTCAGTTCCTAGATCTTATTCCCCTCTGTATCACGTAAGCCATAAACATTTAACATTTCTCATCAAATTTCCTCCTATTGGGAAAACTGGAGCATCTATAAATGGGGCTGATGTGGGGAAAAGCTGTCTTCTAGTCCAGACAGGGTGAGGTGCTACTCATCTCCAGACTTCTCATCCATTGGATTCAGCTGAGCACATTGCATCCCTGCGAGCTGCCAGGCTCTTTTGGGATGGAAACTCCTCCTTTTGCTAGTGTGGCCCCACTGTTTGTCATCCTGGGTCAGAGGTTACAAAAAGCAGTAGTCAATTAAAGCTTTATTAGATGTAGTTAGTAATGCTCTGAAAGGAGCCAGCCAAGCTAAGGCCACTAATAAAGGCCCTTTGTTAAGGTATTTAATAAATTAACACTCTGCTGTGGCAGGGAGGGTGGGAGGCGATTACAAAAGCCAGGCTCGTTAATCAGCGTGTTTACCCTCTTCAAACGCCCGGGCCGTGCGGCTCCCTAATCTTTACCCACCAGATTTGTTGGGAGCTGTGCGGGCAGCTGCCGGCCTGGGGACGGGAAGCGCCTCCGCGGGTCACGCCTGGGCCATGGCGCGGTGGACGCGCCAAGACAAACACAGGCTACCAGGGCCATCGTGCTAATCCCTGCAGCCCCTCGGTAAGCAGGGACAGTCCTTAGCGCAGGTAGCCATCGCAGGCGTGGGGTGATGCCGAAGCAGCAGCGTTCCCCAAAACACCGCGCTTTGTCTCATCCCTACCCGGCTCATCTTTGAATTTTATTTCTTTTTTTTATAAGAAAACCTCCTGCACGCCGTGCTGGATGTGCTGCCAGGCTTGAACATTAGAGGGCATCTCATCCTCACACTTCTTTATTTTTTATTTTTTATTTTTTTTGGTGTGTTTTGTTTTAGTGCAGCTTAATCTATAGGGCTGTCTTTAAAAAGCAAATAGAGCATTTGACCTGCTGTGCAAATTAGCCATATGGTGAAGTGTAATATCCCGCTGACCCTCATTACTGTGCAGTATGAAAAGCTCTCCCCTTTTCACATGCAAGCATATTAAAGTGGCCTTTTCAGCATTTTCTTCCATATAAAACTGTCTTCACTCCTGTGGCCAAGCAGTTAAAAGGGAACTCCAGCTGCAGCCAGGAGGGTGAAATTAAAGGCTTTACCCTCGTCTAAATGGAAAATAGATATTGCTTCCTATAGACAGGGCTGGGGAACAATGCTGCGCTGCCGGCTCCAGCAGTGGGATGGGGGGGTAATGGCCTTATTTTCTGGGAGGAAGGAGCCCGGCTTCTTTGAGAGAGGAGGTGTTGGGCGTCCACCTTGGAGGAAGGGGGAAAAAGGAGGAAATCTTACCTATTTTCCTCTATAGTTAACTATTTCATGGCCAAGCTGTCAGGAAGCAGTGAGAAGCTGTGCCAGAACCTGCTGCAGGACCCCAAGTTTTCCCTAGGACAAGCAGTGGCTTTTGTGCCACTTTGCATCAGAGTTAAAGAAAAGCCACGGGCATTTTTGTCCCATAGAGAATTGGCTTTAAAACCAATTCTGTGGTGCACTGATGACCGTATACTCCTTGTTTGGCTGGCTGGGATCTCACCTGAGATCCCGGTGCCCTACCTGGAGGGATCAGGAGGGTATTTCTCTCCCATCTTCTCCATCTCTGCTGATGAAGGTGGCCCAGGTAACACCACCAGCATCTGCTAACCATGTTGGGCTAGTTGGTGGAGCAGGAGGGGAAGGCAACTGTATCTGTTGGACCCAGACTTCAAGCTTTGCTTTCTTCTTGCTTTTGCTTTGTAAATTTTTGTTGTTTTTAAATTTTGCTTTAAATTAACTTACCAAACCAACAATCAGAGAGAGGGAAGGGAGCACTAGAGCTCCTATGGACCCTTCTGGGTTGACTTTCTGCTCTTGTGTCTCTTACTTGTTCTGGGTTAGAGCTTCTTTCAACTGACTAGCTTGTGACCTTGGTACTCTGGAGTATTCCTTGCCTTTGAGATGGCCTTTGGTCATGCTCTTTTGCCACTTTGCTGGGTCTCAATTTATTTTTTTTTTTAAGTGCTTGAGTACAAGTTCAGTAAGTCAGGTGGCTTCTGTCAGTGCCCCATTGTTGGACACAAGTTCTGAAACATGAATTTCACTTTTAAACTTGGGATTTAGCAATTTAAAGAAGAAATGGGTGATGATCTTCCATCTGGGGTACTGGTTGGACTCAGGGTTAGGTGAAGCAGAGATCAAATCCTGCCTGAGCTGGGCTGAGCTGGTAGGAAGGAGATGGCTCCATGTATGTGCCCATCCCATGGCCCTTTTATTTGTAGGAAGAGATGCACAGCATAGTGAGATACTAGCCAGCAAAGCAGCACAGAAAATCGGTCTAGCCAGGATGGTGGAGACATCCCTGGTCAGGACAAGGTGGGGCTGTGACCGTTCTTCACTCTTGTGTGCTCGTTCAGCTGTGCAGGACACGTGGAGATGAGCGCGGCTGCTTGTGAGCCTGCACAGCTCTGCAAACCTCAGAGGGAGAGGCTCACCTCAAAAGCGGCGCTTGCCGTACCACCGCTCTCTCTTCCCCCCACGCAATTTTCTGGTTAGCTTTATCTTTTTGTTTTCAGTATGGTGGTGGTGTTTACAGTCAACAAGCAGTTCCACAGGGCTGAGCAAGAGCCTCCTTTTTGATCCTGATTCAGCAAAGCACTTACATGCTGAGCACCTGTATGTGTACCCATGTGCCTCTGTGATATTATTTGGGAATATTTACATTTTTTAAAGTTAAGCATCTGCTTAAGAGTTGGACTTCTTTGTGTTTCATTAGTGGCTACTGGTGTTCTCTTGTTTTGAGAGATCTTTGAGGCATGTTAAACTTATTTTCTAAGCTAATTTTCTTGCAACTTATTTCTAACTAGCGCGTACAAGCTCCTGTTGGTTTCTTTAAGTGCTGCACAATCGTCTTTCCTAAGAACAGACTGCCTCTTTTAGGTATTTTTAGGCTAAAAAGTGGTTATTTGCAGGATTTTAAAACTTCTTTGCTGCTTTTAGCAAGGCAGGTCACATCCAAAGTGCTGCACTGAGCTGTTGAGCCATCAGGGCAGGGGTTATATGTGTGGGTCTGGTTTTGGGTATGTATGTGAGACTCTGGGGTTACAAAAGGGGAGTAGATGTGGGATCCAGGTTTGACTGAGCGGCTCTTTGGCATTGATATGACGCCAAGCGTTGTTTGGCACTTGTAGGCAAATTAAAATGAAACACTATCTATAAGGGGCCATTTCAGCCAGGTGAGGGATGACACGTCACAGCACTCTTGCTCAACGACATAGGGGAAAAGGGATATACTGTTTCTTGTTGAAATGAGACTGAGATTGGCTAAACTGTGACTATAACCCTCCTGAAATGAGACTTCTGGCCCCAGTTCTGGCCCTTCCTCCTCGCAGAACATGACATATGGGAAATAGCTGGTGATCAGGACATTTGGAGGCCAGGCTGGGAAATAGGCTATGTCTAAAAATACCTAGAGGCTTCAAAATCTCTGCATAGTCTGTTTTGTAAAGCATGTTTCTCACAGGAGAGGGTCATTGAGGTGGGAAGGGACTTCAGGAAGTCTATAGTCCAACCTCCTGCTCAGAGGAAGTCAGCTGTGAGACCAGACCAGGCTTCTTAGGGCTTTATCCAGACTGGTCTTGAAAGCTTCCAAGGATGGAGAGTGTAAAACACCTTTGGGGAACTCTTTCTGCTGCCTGACTGTTCTCGTTGTGAAAAAGTTTTTCATTACAACCAATCAAAACGTCTGTTTCCTTTGTACCTGTTGTTTTTCCTCCTGCTGTGTTGGCCTGGCTCTATCATCTCAGTGACCTCCTTGTAGATATTAGGGTTAGATCCCCAGATGTTTTGTCTGCTTTTTGCTGTGAGGATGCACTGCTGGTTCATGTTCAGCTTGCTGTCTACCAAAACTTACAGTCATTATCCACAGAGGTATTCCCAAAGCAGTGGTCCTCAGTCTATGCTGTTGCAAGGGTTTCAGGGGTTCTTCCTTTTCATATGCCATATTTGGCATTTGTCCTTATTGAATTTCATCATGTTCATGTTGATCCATTCCTCCAGCCTGCCAAGAGTCCTCCAGGTAGTGGCCCTGCCTTTGAGTGTGTTGACTCTTCCCCCAGTTTTGAGATGTCTGCAAAGTGGATGAGACCATATCTCCAGGTTGATGAAGACATTGAGTGAGGCAGGTCCTAGAACCCCTGCTGTCATTCTCCACTTCTTGTGGGCCTCCATGTATAGCATAACCTGTTAACCCACAACCCTCTGAACCCAACCATCCAAGCAGGTATGGATGGTTACCAACCAGGTACTCATCAAGCTGATCAATCATCTACTTAAGCACAACATTTTGGATTTTGGGAGCTCCACATTAAATTCTCCATGTGAAGAAGGAGCCATTTGAAGGCAGACTTTCATAGACAGCTGAATACTGATCTGCCTTTTGGGAAACAGTTGTGCAAGTCCTTGAGATGGGATGTGTAGGCATAGAGCTGTGCTTTTGTGAGATGCTGTGTCAGTCTGTCTTAAAGGTGGGAGAATTCCTGAAACGTATGCCTGATAATTTTTCTGGACCAAAATCAAAGGAGGATGAAGAGCCAGTTAAAGTCTGAGATAAATTTCAGAGAAGCCCATCTCATGCTGAAGCCAATACATTAATACAGCTAATACATTAATAAATCCAGATGGGCGGTGGGTTTAAGATTCTCACTAACAAGGAAATAAGCCAAATTCATCACCGTTTGCATAAACCAGAGCTGCAGTGATGCGAATGGCATGGTCTGTGGATTGAGTGCAACAAAAGTGTTCTCCAGTGGATTTAAAACTAGGCTGTTGCAGAAATAGCCCCAATTCACCTGCTTGTTCTGCGTATGTGATTAACTGCTGTCCACGAATATACATTAAACTAAGCACAACTTGGGTTTATCAAGGTAGGAATCTACTCAGCATGTATTATAGTAGCATGTCACCTTACTTACTGTCATTGTAATAATACTTTAATGTTAGAGCTTAGAAGATCCACTTATTTTTAGGGAATGGACTAATGATGTTGCAAGTACAAAGCGTTTTAAGATGGCTCAGCCAATAATGTCCCCATGGGATTGATGGGTTTTTGATGGCACATGTCACCCAGTTGTATGTAGATAGTAAATTATCATTACATGAAGTACACAGGGTGCATTTCTGCGTCCAGATAGTAATCCAAAATATTGTCATCTGTATGTTTTGGATCCAAAGAGTTCCATTTTACTGGACTTTTTAATTATTTGCTGAGTACAACAGTAGAATAGAACTTACAGCACATTTTTCCCTGCGTAATTCACAGATAGATTTGCTTTCAGCTCTCTGCTGCTCCTGAATTATGAAACTTTTTTGTTTTTTTTCAGCTGTTGTTTTTGCATTCTTAAGATTATATTGTGTTTTCCCTTATGTGGTGTTCATCTGCGATCTTAATTATCTGCCTCTCATTGCCAACTCTGTGAACTCTGAAGCTAATTTGAGGAGGAAAGTTCTGCCTGGTAATTTTAAAAATATGAGGCATTATTGAGGGTTTTTCCTGGACTAGCAATCACAATAAATGTGTAGTTTGGAGAGTAGCTTTGGATTCTTCCTGCTCGCTTAAAGAGACTGAGAATTGTGTGAAACCTATTCTCATTAAAACTGAATAGATGAATAGGAAAGGGACCTCCTTCTTCTCTCCCCACCGTGAGTACTTGATTTCCCCAAGTTATGGGTTGAGCTCACAAGAAGCCCAGAAGGAATAAGGATGCTGCCTCCATATAGATATGTATTAGCAGCATCTTGCTTCTGCAGAAGGTCGGTGGTGGATTTGGAAGTTCATGAGAGGTTGGGGCTTGGAGTTGCTCCTACAGTAGTCTTGCCCAAGTGGCCTCATTATCAGGTCTGCCATGTGTCGCTTGAGATCTACATGTGCATCATGGGTTTTGTTGAAAAATAAAAGTGTTGCACATGCAATGCATCTTTACAAAGTAAAATAGCTGCTTTTAGGAGAAAGGAAAAGAAACAAAAAAGTGGGAGTATTTCCCACCAAGCAGTCAAGGAGAGCAGGAACAGAGCATGTGCATGCACAGCTCTGCCCCAAGCTTACGTGCTCGCATGCAGGTTAGCTCCGGTCTGGTATTTTTATTGAATCATTGGTTGATGAAAGTGGTGTTCAGCTTGGATGCTGTGCCATGGTGAAACACTTGTGACATTTTGGAGCAGATCTCTTACTTAGCTGGTTCCCTGCCTAAGCAGATGCTGGCGTACCTGCCTGCTCTTCTGGTGGCTGCTACAAGAGACTAAGCCTGGACAGCCTGAGTGGCTTAATGATGCTCTCAAAGTCACTTCTCATGATACCTTGTGTACAGCATTTAGGTCCCAAAATATTGTCTTTGAAAACTGGAGGTAAGGATGGGATTGGTTAAATGTGAAAAATCATCAGGTATAGGACTGAGAGAGGAGAATGGGATCGAAGTATAAACACTATGTGGTGCTTCAGATGAGTCATCTATAAAACATGGGGTCGCTGTGGTCTGTTCTGGATACTTTTTTGGTGTGGTTTATTTCTGTTTGTTTGTTTTTTGCTTTTTGTTTTTTTTACCCAGAGGATAACAATATTAAAAAATAAGAGTACAGAGGAGTATTGTTATCTGCAGACCTGATAAGTTGACTAGTCTTAAATAGGTCAAATGTGGGAAACTGGGTGGTCTAAGCTAAAACTGCTAACAAGGGGAAGAAAGACTTCCTGTTTTTAGGAGAATATAATACGTGACTGATGAAAAGATCTAGGGAGATGATGGAAGAATGCACTTAAGAGAAAAGGATGAAATTGTGTACAAGAAAAATGAGGATAGTGTCAAGAGATATTTTCTTTTTTTTGAGGTGGAGCAGTTTTTTATTGGAGTAACCTCTCATGAGAGAGTCCTTAATTCTTGGTGCAGTCAAAAAAGGCTCACGAAAGAAAATACAGTGAACAGTGCACTGGAAGGGAAATGGTTTTGGTCAAATTGGCAAATCTCTAGGCCATAAATTTTAGGGAAACTGTTAAAATGAGAATATGGTCTAAATTTTTTTGGGAATGGTTTCAAAGGTGTTTGCTGTTTCTTCTCTTCTACTACAGTTAAAGCCATTTGTTGGGCTGGAACAAGAACAACCTGGCATCCAATGCCTAAGCACCTTGTGAGGCTAAAGGGGCTTCCCTCCAAGGTTGAGAGGCAGGTTTATAATCCTTTGTGCAGTATCTCCAGCTCAGCTCTGATCACTCTTGCTTCTTGTGTCTAGAAAACATTTTTTCCTCTGAAAGTGCAATCCAAAAATAATTGAATTTTCAGAGAATATTATGAATTTGGTCCAGATTCTTCGTCTTCCCCAAAGCCATCAGTAAAATAGGGATAGAAACCTGGCCTGTGTTTTGTCCCTAGTGGCGGAGGAGCTGAATGATGGAGTCTGGGGTTTTGGCTCTCGGCTGTGGGGACATACGCTTCCCACTGCCCTGTTCCCCATGAGATGGTGGCTTCTACTTCTCCAAGCAACTGGTGTCCCCCACCGTCCTGTGCGTGCTCCTGAGGAGCTGGTGGGAAAGTGGACACATCAAATGGAAAAGCTTTTTAATGAGGTGAACAGCTACAGGATAAGGGCAGTGGTCTTGCAGGGCGATGGGAGGACGGACAGAGCTGCGCTGGAAGTGGAGACGTATGTGGGATGACTTTTTGGCCTTTCTTTCCTGAAGAAATGCATGGTGAGGGTGGAGTGAGCAGGGAGGATCTCTTCTCCAAGCTCAGTTGGAGGGTTAAGGGAAAGTGATGTCAGCTGAACTGAATTGCTGTGGTGTAGTCTTAGCAGAAATCTCCAGAATCTGGTATTAAAAGGGCTGATTGTTTTCAGACCAGTCTCCTGCTACTGATGAACTGCTTTCCAAGTTTCCAGTAAGTCCTCAAGGTCACCACAAAATCTCGCCTGTGTAGCCTGGGGAAATGGCAGCTTATGTGTGTTCAGTAACGGGGAATTAATTACTGGCCAACTTCCATGTGATGTTGCACACAGCTAAACATGGTGGCTGGCATGAGTGACCGACCGCTGCGACAGCTGCGTTGGTGGTTGTGGCTGAACCTCGGTGTGCTCTTGCCTTCAATGCTGCCATACATTAATTTATTAAAGAAATGGGGGGAAACCGCCTTCAGTGTTGAATTTGCACCACAAATTCATTGGTAGCAGTGGGCTGCACTCAGTAAGTTGCTTTACTCCAAGATCTCAGGGATGCTACCAGAGATGAGTTGCTCTCATAATCAGGATGGAGAGGATCAGGGTGTTTTGTGCCACTTGTGTATGTTTTGAGAGATGAAGCACAGAAAGATTTAACAAATATCTTAAGTCTCATTCCTTCAGTGGCGAGGTGGGAGTGGGACAGCCAGGTTTGTCTTGGTTCTCCTGTGTCACCGCCAAAATTGAGAGGAGAGAGGTGACATCAGCATCCTGAGAAACACAGGTTCCCAAGCCTGGGAGAGGAGCTTGAAGGGCAGTCTCTGCTTGTCGGCCCTCTGAAGGGGGGTAGCATTTAGCTTGATAAAAATTCTAATAATCCTCGCTCTTCTGGCTCTAACCTGTAGATCATTGATTTCTGGCTCATGACCCTTTTCTTTCCAGGGGGAAACTGCTTTTGAGAGCATTGAGAAGATATATGACATGGAAACTGATTCCCAGATATTTTCTGTTTCTTAAAAGCTATCTTAAAATGTCAGATTACTTACAGATTCAAGCTGATGCTTGACTTGATTGCAGGAGAAAGGCTCGGATTTATACCTGATCCAGATTTGTTCCTTGCCAGGGTATTGTCACTACTGATGGTTGGACAGGTGTGCCCAGCATGGGTTGGGAGCTGCTCATCCTGTGCACCTCTGGTGTTCAGCTAGGATAAAAAGTATAATTCAGAGACAAAAGGCACAGTATACATTTTCATAACCTTTGCAATGCATGTGCATGGTCACAAGAAGGGTTTTTTTTAAAGAATTTTAGCACCATTCAGGAGGGCAGTACTAGGTGGGAGAACTGCTGGGCACATCAGCAAGGCTGAATTTTTGCTTAAGCCTTGAGCTCCAGCTTGTAGAAGACAAGGAGCAAGTCAGGCTACAGCTCCTCCAGGGTTCATTGCAGACATTTCGTAAGACCCCTTTAGCTGAGGGCATCCTAAGGCAGCCTGGTTGTGTAATGCCGTAGTAGCTGGAGAATCATTAAATTAGCATCAGGTTTTTCTTTTAATTAATTTATTTTTTTGTAGTAAAGAAGGTTGATGTCTGGTGCCTTGCTCAGGTGAGATTTGTTGTTGCGTGTTGTTTGTTTTGTGAATTCCAAATGAGATTTTTTATTTTTGGCTCAGAACAGTTCAAAGCAAGACCTTGTCCCTTCTCTGAAGTGTTTATAATCCAATTTCAGACATAAAACAGCACGGGCGTGGAGGAGGGAAGAACAGGCAGGGATAAAACGGCAAGGTTTTACATAGCCTAGGGGACCAAGGCGGTAGGCGGACGTCTGAATGCTTCAGCAGGTCGATGGCATTTGAGGATCCTCTTGGGTTTGCTGCCTGGGTGGGGATGCTCAGATGTAGCCTGGCTTGGTAAAACAAGCCACCTACAGAAGAAGCCCCCAGAGGAGCAGTTCAGGTCCTCGCCACAGTGCCCGGCGTGGGTAGGCGATGCCCATGGAGGCGACCTCGGGTCTTTGGCTTTTGGGACTAACTGGCTCTCTTCTGAAGGCTCAGACCTGCAGTCAAGCGGAGCAAGAATGAGCTCAAAAAACTATTTTATTTTTTCCCAACTATATAGACCGGTCTGATAAATTGCTGTGACTCACATAAACATGTTTTCCTGAAATTCCTTGATGTTTGTGACTTTGCGTCACTGAGCCCTTGAGTGAGTGGAAGAATTTCTGGCATTGTTTGTCCCCTTTTTCTTTTTGCTGACACTAGAAATTGGTTATTTCACTGCCCCTATGGTTAAGTAAATCTGATGTATGTCCATGTTACCGTCAGGTAAAGAAGCTGGTTGCACCCTTCCTTATAACACGTTCTGCACGTTCATTAGATACTCTTTCTTATACCTGAGCAATTGGTTTTTTGACTCAATGTTTTGAGTAAAATTCTTTATCTTCTGATATTTGGATTGCGTATTGCAGGAAAGTATTGCACAGATATGCTGGAGAAATATGAGATTTGCATCTTAAATGCAGTGTATTGCAAGCTAACAGTAAATGCAAACCATTCTAATTACTTGAATTAATTTCTTCTGTTTTCCAGGGTGCCAGAGAAACCTTTGAGAACTACTATAGGAAGCAGCGAAGAAAACAAGCCAGATTGGTCCTGCAGCCTCCTTCAAACATGGTACAATGGTTCCCTACTTGCAGTGCCCAAAATTGCTCTGCTGAATAAAGGAGCAGAGGGTTATCTCTGGGCTTGCTGTTGCTGGTGGGTGGTCTCTAATTTATTTCTAGTTGCTCTTGGCCACCTTTGTTTTAATCTTTGCTCACTTTTTCTTTGTTGCAGCATGAAACTTTAGACGGCTACAGGAAGTATTTTAATCAAATCGTAGGGTAGGTATAGTTTTTATATACGTTCTCACTGTGTGTGCGCTGTGTTGTTGAGGAGCCTAAAAAGAAAGAGAGAGGAGAGAATGTTGGTCTTTTTGAGGGTCCTTTAAAGGGAGCCATAACGGGGGGTGAGGGGGGTGGGGTGGGGGGGGAAGGTGGTTTGGGCTTTTAAAATGTTTTAGAGTGTATTTTATAGCACCCATGAACTTTGCTGTGTCACTAGTGGGAGCGTGGAGGAACCTGCCAGCTCTTGTAGTAGCAAGTGCATTTCTGGGAATTTGAGGATAAATAACCTCTGTGTACTATGTGCATCTACTTGCCCCACTAATGAGATGAATAGGCCCTCTGCCTTAATTACTCTTTAATATTTGATAATTATTCTTTGATTACTTTTCGTGGTAAAAGAGGTGATTCTCAAGCCTCTATTCCTATGAGCTTCTTATTATTGCACTCAAATTTGACAAGTCTTCCAAAACCAGCCAAGCTTTAAAAGGAGGCAACCTAAAACTGCTAATCTAGGAAAGTTAGGGCAAGATGTTGAAATTTCTTCAGCTAACGATAATAATTTCAACATCTGATTGTGACCATCACAAGTGCAATGTGTGCTGCTTACCTTCTCACTTAGCTCCACGCTCCTGGGCTGGATTGCCCCAGCAAAACACAGCTGAGATTTAGTGCGTTGCTGTTTAAAACGCGTGGTGCCATGCTTGCTCCCTGAAAAATACAGTTTCTTTTTGGCCAGCATGTTTGATAACTGGAGATTGGAGTGAAGTGATTGCCTTTAAATGGTTGTGAGCGTGTGGTGTAGCTGGGCACGAGAGAGTATTTTTCCCTGCAGTTTAAATATTTTTCCCTGCAGTTAGCCAATTGCAATGCGATTGCTGCTGACAGGAGCAGAGTTTAATCAGCGGTTCTTGTTCAAATAATGGGGTGGAGAACTTTGAGAGGGGAAGTTCTGCCTTTGTATATACACTCAGTTGCATTACTATCAGCAACTATGAGCTCACTTCTATAATACAGTGAAACATCATATACTGTGATGTTAAAAATAGGTGAATAAAGTGCTTAGCACTGGCTATATTTGATACAGATATCTGAGCTTGCTCTGGAGATTTGTGGATGTGCAAATGTTGCGTGTCCCTCACATGTGGATTTTTCAGATCTCTTTTGATGTCTCGAAACCTGTAACTTTTGATAACAGTGCCATTTTCTCCTCTCCATTAGGTTTTTTGTAGTTGAAGATCACATCTTGCATACAACGCAGGGCTTGGTAAATAGAGCCTATATTGATGAGCTGTGGGAGATGGCGTTATCAAAAACTATTGCAGCACTAAGAACACATTCAGTAAGTAAAAGCCCTGGATTGCTCAGCTGTTGCTTGAGTATGACTTGACATGCTGGAAATGCTAGCTTTTACAGTAATGTTCTTTGTTTTGCCTCTTTTCCAATGACCCTGTTTAAAATCATAACATGAAGATACACTGCTTTCTCCCCCAAAGTCTTCTCCAGCTTTTTTTTGCTGCTTGATGCAATGCATTTCCCTGTACCAAACTCTCAATATTTTGGGGGAGTGGGAAGAAGAAAATCGTGGTTTGATATTTTTGTTGTTGTTCGCTGATCGCTTTTGAAAAGCGCCAGCAGAGGGAGTTGGTTTGTCCCAGGAAACTGTGGAAAAAAGCATCTATTTGTCACACTGAAGTATGACCTTGTTTGATACTCCCTCAAAGTTCATGGCAGTGAATAGGTTGCTATCAAACTGCAAATAATTTCTGCGTAAAAAGATACTAAATACATTTCTTATTTTTTAATACTGGAAGAAGGTTGGAAAAATTGCTTGACTCTTCGGTATTTCTCTGCTTGATCAAAAAAACCAAAGCCAATTGCAAAAAATATACAATTTTTTTTCCAGTTATATATCTCCTTATATAACATTGTACTGGTTCAGCTGGGTGCACTGGAGTTTTCTGAAAACCTTGTTGGCTAACAGGATGAAAAAATTATATTTGACTGTAAAAGGGAAACCATTAATAAATTTCCACATGTCCCTTTTCAAACCGTTGATCTGTTTTGCCCAAGGAAACCAAAGCATTTAATCACTGAAATCCCACCGTTGCTCCTGGAAGGCAGTGCCATCTGAAAGCATGGGGATGCTGCAGGGCCATGTTGGCGCAGGCCTGCATCTAATGTGATGTAACATGCATGTGGTGGTACCCGAGAGATAATGATGTTGTTGCTTTTTTGCTGAGAAAAACCTAAAATTTCTGCGTGGAGACACTGTATGCTGCTCGCTCCAAAACACACTGAGTTCATGCGTTTACGTGCCCTAGCTTAGCATGGTTGCCCACGGGCAGTGCTGCTGAAGAGCTGCTTGGCTTTACCTGTGCAGGTGGGGATCATCCATTTGATGGACCTGGAGCTCGCTGGGATGCGGTACCACAGAGGCTTCCCGGGGCACTCTGGCTCCGTCCAGCACAGCAGTTGTGTTGACTGGAAAGCTGCCTCCTTCCATTTAAGCTTCTATGTTACGAAAGGGGATAAACACAGAGATGCACACCCCACTAGGTTCTAAAGCTGTGTTTGTTTTCTTTTTAAGTGGGGGTTTCTGCTAGGTGAAAGCCGTGAAAGTAAGCCAGATACAAACATGGTGTTTTTCAATTTTACCAACTTTGTTGCCCTGACAAGTTGTTTTAAGTGATGCCAAACTTAATGCATGAAGTGGCTGCCAGGTGAGCTTTTTTTTCAGTAATGATAAAATGTTACATGATTTCTCAACACCATTACTGTGGTCATCAGTTGTTTCTATGTACTGGTCAGCCTACAGCTCCCATATAGACCAGTGCTGTCCATCCCATATTGCCGTTGAGACTTGATGGAGGGCTGTCATGTTGGTGAGGCTGTTTCAATTCTTCCTTTTCAGACGAACCTATCCCTGGATTTTCTTCCTTGCTGCAGACAGGGACATCTTTTATCACTTCTGATAGCTTTAGGGCATTATCTTTCTTTCTGACTTTCTTTTCTGGACAGTGAAATGGAAAATGTGTCTCTTCCAGTCTTTTGCATTGATTAATGGAGTCATTCCTCCTTGAGTTTCCAGTGAGCTTTAAATCTGTTTCTCTTTCCAGCTTATGATCACTGATTCTATATTTGGTAAGACTCTGTCTGAAATTTTACATATTTCAGCATACAGCTGTTGTCTGCTATGTTCAGAGAGCACATGAAGCCTGTGGGTAACGTGGGGTGGCTCTAAGGGGACAAATAGCGCTGTTGCCACACTGAGTCGTGTCTTTAGGGTTTTGAACAGTGTCCTGAGCTGCAATAAATATTTGTATTATAGCTCTGACCACTGATGTTGCTGAAATATAGGCATGCAGCGTGTTTTTTCTCAGCCTGAACCCCTTAGCAATGCAGCCTTCGCATGGGGCTCGGGGATGCCTCGCTGCGATGCTTCATTACCGTCAGACACAACACACTAAATATTAAATGAGAGGCGCTGCTGTTGTCTTGGTATGACAACGCGCTGATTTGCTTCATCTCCTCTCGCTTCCCCAGCAGCTCCTGGGTAATCTTAGAGACACTTCAGGTATCTCTAGAGCAACCAAAATCCTTATTCATCATGGAGAGCCTCAAGAGCAATGTGTTACGAGGAGAGATACCCTTATCAGTGCTCCTTCCCTTGCCCTGTACAGTGTTAGGGCATGGGCTGTAGGATAAAAGCTGCTGATTATAAGACTGTATGGCGTGCCTATGTATTTATTATCACTCAAGTGATAAGACAGGAGGGCTGAAGGCAATATTTTTCCCGCGTGTGGCAGCTAAAATCATGTTTTAATTTCTCCTCTTCTTTGCAGTCCTACTGCTCAGACCCGAGCTTGGTGTTAGACTTGAAGAACCTCATCGTCCTATTTGCAGATACACTCCAGGTATGTGGCTACTGGCGACTGCTCTCTATCTCGCTGAACAGTTGTGCTGCTCGCAGGTGGTGTCTGTCAGTGGGGTCAAATGGCTGATGTTGGCTTTCGGTGGTGGCCCAGCATCTTCTTTGGCATTGTGGTGCATGAATTGTGGCACCTGATGGACAGCCTGGTTCGCTCTGCGTGTGGGGTTGCCAGCCCATGAGCAAGGCCTAAGCCTTGGCCGCCTTGCCAAGCCCTGGTGCCTCCTGCCCGCACCCAGCCCAGCCTTTAATAGCCCTTGGCCCTACCACCTCAGTAAATCCCCTCCTAAATCTCTTCACCAGCAGTGTTCACCTCTGTGGTGGCAGTATGGGAGAATTTGCCCACATGCTCCCTATTAAATAGAGAAAATAAGGTCACTACAGGCAGTTGCAGATTTTCTTATATGAAGTTGCTGTCTTCCCCCACCTCCCTATAGGGCTATGGCTTCCCGGTAAACCAACTCTTTGACATGCTGTTGGAGATCCAAGACCAGTATAGTGAAACCCTGCTGAAGAAATGGTCAGGAGTTTTCAGGTAAGAAGATCTTGAAGCAAACTCATGATATGTACCTTACAGAGTAGCTTTGGCCCGTAAATAAATTCTTTTGAGAGATTAGTTGCAAGGTCATGTTTAAATTTTGGGCAACAGTAAACTTCAGCTTGGACCAGGGAAAGCCAATTTAAACACAGTTGTGAGGATCCTGTGTGTGGTGAGATCCATGCAATAAATCAGTATAGACCAGAGGTTTTATGTCCCAGAGGGATAAGGTTATGGTTTCATTATGAAGGTCACACTGACAGTTGATAAATGGAAGGATGCAAAAACCTGGTGTTGCAGTAGCGTTACTGTGCCGTTACTCCAGCACTGAACCACGTATGTCTTGCGACATCAGTGGCATATCCCTGTGCTGCTGCTGTAGGCACATCCATGAGCTGAGCAGTTGACCACAGGCCGGGCATGATATCCAGGGTCCCACGGTGTGCTCTGGAGTCACCAGCTCTCCTGTGAGGGTCCTCCAGGATATCCCAGGACTGAGGTGTCTCAGAGCATGAGGCATTGGGAAGAGGTGCTGGAGGATTGTCAACGCCTGGTAGCTCAGCATCCATCTTCTTCAAGTCAGGCAGGACTGAAGCTCGCCTGGGCTTTACCAGGGGCTGCTCCAGTCTGGACAAAAATCACCATTAAGCTCTGGTTGTGGCTTTACGCAGGCTGAAGGCAGGAAGCTGGGAGAGATGATTGAGTCCAGCTGCAGCAAAGATGGTTTCAACATGGGGAGAAGTTTAGGCCCATGGGATCACCTCTTAGGCTGGCACCTACTTCTTAAGAGTTTCACAACTGAGCAGTATATCTGCAAAGTTGTGGTTGGTCTGTCATCACAGAGCTGTCTTTCTAACTTTTCTATTCTTTTCTTAGAAATATACTTGATTCGGATAACTACAGTCCCATCCCAGTGACAAATGAAGAAGTTTATAAGAAAATAGTTGGACAGTTTCCATTTCAGGATGCAGAACTTGAAAAGGTAATCTTGAAATAGGGAAAGTGGCATGGCTTGTCTGCTCTTGCAGGGAAACCCCGTACCCTTGTTAGTGGCATCAAGAACTGCAAATGAAAGCGTCAAAAAACCCAAACCAAATAAACAACAACAACAAAAAACCAAAACACGGGAGAAGAACAAATATACTTTCCATGTGATGCATTTCTCGTGTGGATGAGGAGGGTGCATATAGCAATGCCTCATCGGTTTTGTTTTCAGAGCACAGTGTAATGTTGCAGCTGAACAGTGCTTGCAGTAGACAAGAAATTAGAAATATCTGCTTCCATTGGTATTTTATTCCCATTTTATGAAGTGTGTTAGTGACCTTTTATTTGTTTTAATCTCATATTAAAAAAAAAAACAAACAAGCCCAACAAAGTCTTGCATCTTGGCTTTTGTAGAAGTGTGCGCTTGCAAAACTGAAGTGTAGCCAAATTTGACCTAGCCAGTGTCCCTTAGAAGCCTGCTTGGCCTTCTGCTCCACATCTGTCAGTCAGTGAGCTCCAAGCCTGGTTAACTTAATTAGGACTGGGAGGGTTTTTATGCAAATCAAATGTTTAGATTTCAGAAAGTTTGTGTCCTTTCCCCAAAACTATATCATGGGATCCAGGTTTTTACTATTACACTCTGCACCTCCCAGCCATGTGCGCACTATGGGTAAAAGCTGATTGGAAAAATTTGGTACAGGACACCTGTTTCCTCTTGGCTTTTGGTGTTGTAAGCAAGTGCTCACCTTGGGCAGCAACTGTGGGAAGTGACCAAGCAAAACACCTTGTGCGTGGTGGGAGATAAAAGTCAAGGCGTTCTCCAGCGCATTTTTTACATATGACTTAAGGAGCTGGGAGAGGGAATGAGGGTCCTGTTGTGCTGCCTGCTCCCTCCTAGCTGCAAGTTCCCTTCCAGCCCGTTTCAGACTCCAAATCCCTTATGCACCCATTGCCATTTGTAAGTGATTATCTGGTCTTTCACTTGGCTGAAATGTTTATATAATATACAATAAATGCTGGCTTGTTGTTTCGTTGCTGGACTTAGCTAAATACTAGCATTAATTTGACTGCTTGGAACACGCTGCTGGAAAGCAGTTGTCGCTCTTGTTAAATATCTGCTCTTCGACTTGAATTTTCTCCTGTATTTTACAGCAACCGTTTCCAAAGAAGTTCCCCTTTTCTGAGTTTGTGCCTAAAGTTTACAATCAGATTAAGGAATTCATCTACGCCTGTCTGAAGTTTTCGGAAGACCTTCATCTGAGGTAGGGGATGCGTGTGCGAATGGTTGTAGTACAGAGGTTTTGTCGGCAGTGAAAGATCTCAACAAGGTTTAAAATATGAATTCTCTTCCTCAACCCTTCATGCTGCGAAACTGCTTGGATATACCCTGTCCAGAATGGAAGTGGCTGGTGGTCTCCGTGGAGTGGTGGCATCCTTTATTTACAGGGATTGGCCAAAAAAGATCTGGCGAAGTTTTCAAAAATAGCTGCCTCATATAGAGAAAGGTAGCCCAGGAGTGTGCTAGCTGTATAAAAAGTGAGGAGGCTGTTCCCTCTGAGATGTTTAGAAGTCAGTTGTACTAAATAGATGAGTATAGTTGTCTTAAGGAAGGTAGTGATGTCCACTAGTCATTGGGTTAGTGCCTGGTGTACCATCTACAGCTGGCACACTGCCTTCCTCCCCTGTCCCTCAAGAAGCATGTTGGCAAAAAAACTCTGAAGTTTTGATTTGCCCTGTGTGGTAATGAGTTTCGGCTGCTGGTTTAGGGTTTGTTTTTCTTGTTTCCCATGGGAGTTTATATACAAATAATCTCATATTTTTTTTAAAGCCTGCAAAATATTCCATGTGTTTTCCCTCCCTTCTCTATCCCAGCGTGCCTTAATGCTGGTTTTGCGTGTGGCTATAAGATTGAAAGATGGCTATATTAGCCAGAAACTGCAAGTTTGTGCTTTCTTTTTGTACCTAATAATGTCTTCGACTTGGTAGAGGTATATAAATGAATAACAAGATTTTTACTTGAAGGCTGGATCCTTCTTCCCCTCTGGGTGTGTGCAGCACCGTACTAGTGAGAGATTGGACTGTGTGTGAAGCTTCACCTCCCCTGGCAACTTCATGTCCTGGCCATGGCCTGGCACTGGACTTTACCCCAGCGCTGATGTGAAGCTAGAGCAGTGTTCTAGGGGCTCACCAGATGTTTCAGTGCCTATGCAAGGCTCTTAAGGGTATTAATTTTTCTTTGTGAGAGGGATAGTACTTTGAAGATCCACTTTCCATCGTCTGCTAGAGGATGTGGCAGCTTGTTGGCTGATGTGGAAGCACAGGACATTTCTCACCCTGCATTTAGTCTCAACCTTTCACTGGTGGCAGGTTGTTCTCTTTGGTGGCTCCCAGGGCTCTTAACCTGTGGGTCACCATTAGAGATCTCAGTTTCTAAAGTCGGCAGAATGGTCTGATTTCACACGGATGCTGGTTTCACCGAACCCCTCCGTTGGCACTTCCCTTGTGAGTTTTGTGCTCTTCACCATTATGGAGATGATTGGGTTTGTCAGGGAAGGGAAGAAAAGCGTCCCCTTGGGTCCCTCCTCAGGGGTCCCCCCAGACACGTTATTAAAATTCCTTTCGACATTGGATTTTCCAGCTCTTTTTGAGGAGCAGTGTTGGGATGGGGGAAGGGAGCCCAGCTCTTGGCTTTTCTAGCCAAACATTTGGAATATTTCTCTGAAAACCCCTGTTGACACTTTCTTCATTTTACCCTGACAGCTTGAATTAGGTTTTATTAGGAAGCTTTGCTACAAAGCCGGCAGCAAGTTTTCTTTCTCTTCTCTTTCTTTTTCTTCTTTGGTTGTCATTTACCTTGCACCCTGGAGTGGTTGGGGTCAGCCTGTCAGTCACGGGAGGCCTGAAGGTCATGACTACTGCTATGGGATACGGGACATCAGCTGTCATTAACCCAGACAGTTCGCTTAAATATTCTGCGGTCTTTTCCTGAGGAACAGAGCCTATGGCAGAAAATGTATTTTTTTTTTTTTCAATTTTTTTTTGAAGTAGCTCCTTGTATTTGTTGGGTGTGAGTGTTTTCCTTTATGTTGATGTGCTTGTGAAGTTATTTTGCTTTTCAAGTATTTGAAGAAAATTTGGAGCTTACTGTGTTTTTTTAGGGGTTGCAAATTTTTTTGTTTGGCTTTATTAATTTGATTAGGAGAAAGAAAATCTTTGTATTTTCAGCAGTTCTGCCTTTGTTAAAAAGTGTGTATTTGAGCTCATCGAAGAGATGTCTTTAAAAGTATCTACTTGCTGGAAGGCTTCTGCCAGCTCCAGTGGAATTTCTCATTTGAAAGATAGGGAATATCTTTGGAAAACAGTAGGTGGAAGGACGACATGTCAGCTCTAATCTACCAGGACTTCGATTGTTTAGTTTGGGGTTTTTTTCAAACAAAGCACCGATCTTGCAAGCACTTGAGATACAATTTTTGACAGTGCTGAAAATAATTTAATTACATAAAGTTTCTAAAAGTAAAATAAAAATAATCAGAGGCTTGAATAACTAAATCAGGCTGGATCTCTGGAAGCCCACTTTAGGAGAGAGGGGATAAATATGGTTTCTTTGATAGCTTGCTTTGGTGTTACTAGTGGTCTGTGGTTGTAGACTGAGCCTGGTAACGAAGTTGGTAGATCATATTTATGTCAGACATACGTAGGGAGCAGCCCACATGAAAAATATTGTTCATTTGGGGGATTTTGTTTTCTACTTGCATACTGAGAACTGAGAGCTGACCTTTCTGTTGAGCCAAGACCCCACTTCTGCTTCACAGACAAGAGTCGGCATCATGCAACTGGCTGGTACCATTGCTCTCTGCTAACTGGCCTTGCTGGTCTGGGCATGGTGTCTGGGATATTGGTGTGAGCTTGATTCATCATCTCTGCTGGGAGGGTGCTGGGCACGGCAACTGCTAACACCCATCGCTCTTGTTGTCGCCCTCACTGACCTCTTCTTTGAAACAAGGAAGTTTTGGGGGATTGCAGTCCAGCACCTGGTCAAATCCTGCCTTTTTTTTTTTTTTTTTTCCCCAAGGAATGCTTCCTTTTTTTTTTTTCCTTACTTAATGTGTGGACCTCATGGCAGGTGCCGCAAATCTTTCTGCTCTGGTGGAATGCAACTGCAGGGGTTACCAGGCTGCTTGACCCACCATGTAGCTGAAGTTACAACCTGATTTTCTAGCTTACACAGCCAACACAAAAAATGAGAACAGGAGACCTTTAGAAACGGTGCTTGTATGCAGAGAAAGCTCAGGTAGAAGTGCTCTGAAGAAGTAAAAGCAGCACGCTAAGCAGTATTATTAAGCACTACTTGTTTATGCCCTGGAGGCTATCGTGGTTGAGATGTTCCTACAGCTGAAGTGAGCAGTTAAAGCAAACCCTCAATTTGCAGAGCATTTGGTGATACGGCAACCTCGTGCCGTCAGCACTGGCTGTGGCGTCGGGCAGAGGCCAGCAGCATCTCATTCCTGCCAAGATCATGACTGTCTCAGGGCGTACACGCAGCCAGACAGTAACTGGCTTGTTTAATTTTGACACCCTGATGACAGGTTGACATTTGAATTTAAAGAGGTAAGCTTTTCTAGTGCGACCTAGTTGGTTGCTGTGTTGGTTTAGTGAGAAAAGCTGCCATCATGTCCAAACCCCCATGTTTTTGATCTGTGCTTTCTCAGTTCCAGAAGATACTGGAAGCTCTGGCTACCAGCTCCTCTTCCAACCTCGGCTGTTCTCACCTCCACCAACTTTAGGGATGGGCTATGTTACTCCCTATGTATTGCATTTCAGGATTTCCCGGGGAAAATCCCAAAAGGGCCACAACGCTTGTACAAAGATACAGCTTTGTGTATTGTTTGCTCCCTACAGAATTTTTTTCTTTACCCTCTCTGAGTGTCGGTCGAGCCCTTTTTGCTCCCCAGCCCCCTTCCCTGGTTCTCACACTGCTCCAGCAGCAGCAGGCAGCTGGCCCTGGTGTCACGAGGTTCCTTTGTACCACCCCTTCACTCTAAATCTCTTTTTTACCATATGTAGATCATCACAGGGTCCTATTTTGTTGTATTTGCTATATTTAACCATGCTATTGTCTGGGGGAGGGAACTGTGGACAATCTGGTTCTTCCTGGGGGATGATAGAGAGCCTGGGGATTGTGTGTATGCATGTGTGGTGGGTTTTGGGGATGTTTTTTTTTTTATTTCAAGTAAAACCTTATTTGAGAGCTCTACCCATAGTATGAAGACCAGGAAAATTCATTGGCTGGTTTCTTCTTCCCCCCGGCCTTTTATGATTTCTGTTCCACACTTAAAAACCCAAATGCCTCACCTCAAAACCCTGCAAGAAGGAGCCAAGTAGTCCATCTGGGATGAGGAGTGGGCTATCCCTGATCGTCACTGGCACAGGATGTGCTTCCCCACTAAGCAGGAGGAAAATAAACTCACAGAGATCAGTGGTGATGATCTAGAAGAGACCCACACTAAGACTTTGGCTGGTGACATTGAATTTAAATTCAAGGAGCTGGGTTCTGCCAAGCTGCTGTCCCTGCTCCGCTTGCATCCATCTGCGAAGGAGACAGTGGTCAACCCTTGGCAGGCGTGTAGCTCAGAAAAGCAGATTTCTAAACATCAGGGGAAAGGAAAAATTAGAGAAACCTGTTGGGTAGCGCAGCGTGGTGAGCAGCCTCTGGGTGTGCAGGGAGTTGTGCAGCTGGGCTTTTCCTTGGGAAAGCTGCAGCAAGACACGGCTTTCTCAGTCTCATGGAAATATGAACATGACTTTGCTCAGATATGCGAGCAGGGAGCAATATTTGCCACTTATCCCAGGAATTTGGGGACTTTCAGTGCAATTCTCATGCAGCAACACAAGGAAGGTCCCAAATAACTTGAAAAATTCAGTTGACTGAAGGATGCATGGTGCTTAGGGAGAATGAGCAAGTTGAGGGGATGCTACTGTGACCACAGGGTTGCTGTTGGAGAAGGCTCAGTCTTGCTTTCCCAAGCATCAGGTGCTGATGCATCAGGGCACAGCTCAGTGCATCTGCCTCATGTTAAATAGGCACAGAATTTGGGAGGTGCGAGATGGACTAGTGCTGGCAGCGCATGTCCCTGCATCAGCAGGCATTCTGATAGCAGCTCACCAACATTCCCCATCTCATGCGCTGGCGGTGGGGTAACTGCAAGGTTTGCTTTTGCTTCTCATGTCCATCCCTGCTTTGTAATCTGGCCCATTTGTCAGGTACAACAGGAGAAGGAGCAAAAGGTCACGAGCTTAATTTAGTGGGAGCCTTAAAGTTAGTAGAGCTTCTTAGCCTTCCTTTCCTTGCCCTCAGCTGCCTGTCACTGCGCTGCCGGAGATAAAGCCCCGTGGCGTCAGGGCTAATGCAGGGCCAACGACAGATCAAAGGAGCCTGTGCTGGGTGGGTTTCCGAAACCTCCTTGAGAAAGGAGAGGTTGCACTTAGTTGGCATGCATTTTGGAGGGCTTCCTGCACAAACAGAAAGCCAACCCTCCCAGACTGAAGCAATGCTGTGGTTGCAACTATCTAGCAAAGGACATGAACATGTTACAAGAGCTTCCAGTTTGATTTAGTTAAAAGAAAAAGCCATGAGAATGTTGCGGGGGTATTTTGGGAGTTTGATTTGTATTTTTCCCCCATTGCAGGTCTTTGATCCCTTTCCCCTTGCTGAATGTGCAAAACTCCAGCGTTGTATGCAGGGCAGTGGTTTGGCTGCAGGAGTTAGTGGTGATGCTGTGGGCAGCTCTTACCCATGCTGGATGGGCCCCTCTAAGAGGAGAGGCTCAGGGATGTGGAGTTTGCTTGTATTAGTTTCCATTCCTTATAGTCACATGCACAAAAAGGCCTAAAGTTTTGGTATTTCGGTATGTATTAATATGTCAGTGCCTGTAAGTGGTCAACGGATAATTAGGCATAAGCCAGCAGAGGATGAGGAAGGAAACGGGATGATGGGGGCTCCAGGCAATTTTATTTTCATAGAGCGTTTTGCAAATCTCTTTTGAAATTCTACTTTTCAGCTCCACAGAAGTTGATGATATGATTAGAAAATCTACAAATCTGCTGCTGACCCGAACGCTGAGCAGCTGTTTACAGAATGTTATCAAGAGGAAAAACGTCGGGCTGACGGAGGTAGGGCATGGCTTCGAGGAGACCCATTTCTAGGGCAGGGTGACAGAAGGGGATTTGGTCCCTTGGAACTCCTTACAGTACCTTTAGAGGTGCTGGTTTGCATCATTATTAGAAAATATTCGGTTGGAAAAAAGTAATGGAACTACACAGTGTTGCTCTACAAGTAAAGAAATACAATACTGCAGGAAAGAGGAAGCTTTTCTGCTGTTGCTGTTAGAATTGCTCCTCTTTTGAATTTGCAGAGACTTATGTATCTGGATTAAAGTGGCGGGTTAGAAGACTTCAAGGAGTGCTGGAGAAGAGCCAAGTGGATGCTGGGAGGGGATGGGGGAGTGGTCCCCTATCCATAGGTGATGGTTGAGGCGGTTTCAGCACATTGCTGCAGTACAAACTCTATATTGGTATTTTCTTTTCGCAATCGATATTTTTTTTGTGCGTGAAGTCAGATTTCTGAAAAGTTTAAGGCGTGTAAATCATGGCTGTTTGGGAATGTGTGTGGTACCCAGGGCAGTTTGGATACCTTAGTGGGATCTCTATGTACTGTATTAAATAAGTAGGTATTGCAGTTGTTGAATTGACTGTACTATGGAAATGTGTCATGTTCTCTGGACAGTGTAAATACTATATGGAGGTGAGTTTCGTACATACATACAGCGGTATGTATTTACAGGTGATGCTTCCTCAGCCCTTCATCTAGAGGTCTGGAATCTCTCTGCTCCCTGGGGGCAAATTCCTCTTCCCTCCTGCTCCTCCCAAGGCTCCCTCCACAAAGAGGAATGCAACACTATCCTTGCACTATCCATCCCCCAGATGATCACTTTTGCTGCTGTTGCAAACATTCCCACAGTGTGATTGAGTGTAGGAAGGGCAAACTGAATGTGACAGTCCCCGTAGCTGCTTTTGCCCGGTTTAAATGGTGTAGATGTTCCCGAGCATCTTCCCTGTTGAATGAAGGTGATGTTCTTTCTTTGGGCTGAGAGTGGCTTCTTCACATGCTTTGGAGCTGAAGAGGATTTTTTCAAGGAAAGCCTACGTAGCAGAGCTCAAGTTTAAAATAAAGGTGTAGTGTGTCCAGAGACTGGTGTTCATTTCTGAATCTCTTCTGATGTTTTCAACCTCTTGTTCCTTGTCACTTACCAAGGTACAACTAGCGTCCTATTTGGGTTATCTGTACCATCATTTTTTTCTAATTTGGTTGAAGAAAAACTACTTTGAGGATCTTTGTCCACTCCTGCCTCTTTTCTTTGTGTAACCATTGACCTGTTAGACCAAATGGAAGCATGCAGCATTTTCTGTCTGAATCTCTCAAATCCTTCCCTCTTAAGAAAAGACATTGATGTGACTGTGTGAAGCACAGGAATTAAAGGGCACACTGAAGAGTCCCATGACATCTACAAGCATAGTCCTGGTGTCAAAAGCGACCGCGGAAGATATTGAAGTACCTTGTGTAACTATCACTTCTCAGATTTGACTTTTGCACAAAGTAACACCTTCAGTTTCTGGGCTCTCCAATGTCATTTTCCAAGCAGTGAACAAGGTAATACAAGGCTGTGTACCAACCTTCACAGTCTGTAATCCTCTTCAATTTATTTTTCTTTGCTGTTTTGTCGGGCTACCTCTGAATAGGGGATGTTGAAGTCTGCTCCAAATAATCCTGGTGTTTTGAATGATCCTGACATCCCTTAGCAAAAGAGAGGGAAAAGATTCTACTATTTTTTTTTCATTTGAATACCCCAACGCAAAGGTCTCACCCTTTCAAATTCAAGAGAGTATCAGAACTTGAAGGAAAAAGAGAGGGAGCAGGAAATCTTATAGCAAGGTGGTGGAAGAGAATCAAAGCAATCAGGGCCTTCAAGTGTGATAGCTGATCTGGACCAGTAAGTTGTGATGATCAGAGAAGAGATTTATGAGGAATTTTGCAGAGTTGGAAATATCTAATATTTAATTAACTTGAAACTATTGAAACTATATATCACGAAAAACTATATATCACGAAAAACTATAAACTTGAAACTATATATCACGATCGTGATGTCAGGGCTATCTGATACAGAGAAAGGCAAACAAATGAGTGCTTGTGTGAAGGCAAAAATCAACAACAGCATTAAACCAAGGAATTCAGAAACGAGAAGCCCCCCTAGTTACCTGTGTAAGTCATTTCAGAGACCAAGTACAAAACAAGAGGAGCTCAAATAGACTGTAATTTGATTTCTTAAAAACAAAAACCTGACTGAAATCACAGACGCATTGGCTGGAAGGGAACTTTGGAGATATCTAGCCCAGCCTTTCAGTGGAAGTGGGATTGTAACTCACTGGGATCATGTTAACCATTGCTTTCTCTACCTCATTTTTAATATCTCCAAAACACAGGTCCCACAGCTTCTCTGGGTACCCTGTTCCAGTTCTGCACTACCTTCCTAATGACTCTTTTCCTTCCTCATATCCAAGATGAACCTCTCAAGCTGCGACCATTGCCCCTTCTCATGTCATCTGGCAGCAACAATAATCTATATTATATATGTAATCTTTGCTGTAATATTTGAACCATTACTTCAGTATTTCTGTGCCTGCAATGCTCTGATCTGTGATTAATCCATCTCATTCTGAAGATTTCTAACTGTTTCAAAATAATTTATTTAGGGGAGGTAGCTGCCCACTGCCACACCATATTTCAGCAATTGCATTGTGTCAGTCTGGAGCATTATAGTGCCTTCTGTATCTGTCAGAGAACTGTTATGGCATGATATCTGAGCTAGATGTTATTTGTAAAGGTTTTGTTATAGCTTGCATTGCACCTTGAAAATATTCACAGCAATTGGCTGGGGAAAAGATATCTGCTTAAGGAATTAATGATGCTTCCACGTCACTGATCCTGAAGTGGAAGTTCGGATTGGTTTACTCTGGTTTGTAAATGTTTGTGTTGATTGACTTCAGCAGAGGCTTTTACTCTGTAGTTTCCTTTAATGTCCCAAAATAGTGCCATGTGAAGGCAGCTGAGAAGACAGAAAATTGCAGATAATGGTGGGTACTATAACCAAGAAGATACCAGGGTGAGATCTGCTGTTCACCTGCACCACCCTCAGAAAAGTAAAACCGTGTGGTTTCTTTGTTAAATGGTTTAGTATGATATTCGGTATCACTCAAGACATGGGTTATTTAGGGTTCATTATCAGACAGAATACTTGTGATTTGACATGGCATTTTTTTGTAAGCCTGTTGTATTTGAACTTCACTGAAATGAGCCCTGACTGACATCTGAATGTAGGAAAGTCATTAAAAAATAATAATCTTTTGTGGTATTAGTGGCTGTCATGGGAAATGCTTTTCCCCCCAAAATGATCTTTAACAACATCAGAAACTTAAATAAAAGGAGGAGAGCCTTTAAACATGTAGCAAAGCTTAGCGTGTTTGTACAGCGTCAGCTTTTCATGCCAGAAGTTCTTATAAATTGGCATCCATTAACCTGGCACGTCCCCAGCTTCAGGAGCACCATTTTCAATCCCTTTTTTGCCTTTGCAGCTTGTACAGATTATTATAAATACGACCCATTTGGAGAAATCCTGCAAGTTCCTAGAGGAATTCATAACCAATATCACTAATGTACTTCCAGAAACTGTCCACACTACCAAACTCTACGGGACCACAACCTTCAAGGTGAGAAGGCTGGTGGATTCACCTCCGGGGAGTTGCTGCTGATATTTCGTTGGGGAGTATCTGCTTTCAAAGCGTGTGTGTGGATGTGTGTATGTAGGGACCTAAGCTGAGCTGAAAGGTAATTTTGTCATATCCTGGGAAGCTTACGCCATCAGACTAGCTTTTGGGTTTGTCCTCTGAAGCATTTGTAACCCTAATTTACAGGCTGTGATTGCTGCACTTACTATTCAAAGGATTAAGCAGCTTTTAAACAGAAGGCTGATTTTTTTTTTTGAATGAATGAATTTTCATTTTGCTGTTTGAGCACCATACAATGTTACACACATCTGGCCATGAATGTAAGCTCTCCTCTTTCACCCAAGAGGAGAATAGATTTTCAGAACTTAGATTTCTGTATCTTTCCACTCCTTTTAGCATTATCCCTTAAAAACCAGGGCTTGCAAAAACTTCTAGACTCTTACCAGTTTTTAAATCTTTAAATCGTAACCCATGAGTGTCCACCCAGATACTTTCTATGAAATCTTAAGGCCAAAATTGGGTCAACTTTGGGGTGTCTGAATTGTGTCCTGTGGCTGGAGAGCGGGAGATGGGAACAGTGCTGAGGACTCAAGCAACAGTAGGGAATTGGTTCAGTGAGGTTTGCTCTTGGGATAACTTATCAGGAGGCTAAGACCCTATGTCCCCAGGCAAGTCTTCTAGCATCATCTACCTATTTGGCCTAAGGGTGAGTTTTCCTACCCTTATTCTGGCCTGGAGGCTCCTCTGTGGCCCTCCTGCACCCCATACCTGTGCACAGGTTGGTGGATCTCAACCTTTTTCCATATGGGACATCCCTCTCCCATCTCTCTCTCTTCCATCCTGCACTAGATTTGTTCTTCTCATCCCCAGGTTGCATCAGAGGCAGACACCAGCTTGATCTTGCCTACCACTGACCTGGTGGCACATGTCCCACCAGTCTGAGCTAACCTGAGGCTGTAGCAGCCAGGTAGTTGCCTACAGGCACTTTGTCTTGTGCTGTCTTTAGGGCTAAAGGTTGGGTCAGTCTCAAGTCCTGTTATTTGTGTAGACTTGTAGTATGGAGGCTCTGTCCCGTGTAACATGGTCTTGTTTCCCAGGATGCCCGCCATGCTGCTGAGGAGGAGATTTACACTAACCTGAACCAGAAGATAGACCAGTTCTTGCAGCTGGCAGACTATGACTGGATGGCCATGGAGCCAGGTAGCAAGGCCAGCGACTACCTTGTAGATCTCATTGGCTTTCTACGCAGCACGTTTGCTGTGTTCACCCATCTACCGGTAAGCCACCTCCACCAAATTGCTTTCTTTTTCTGTCTGGGGAGCACACAGGCATCCAATGGCACTGTTGAAACTACTGGTTGCTTAAGCTTTATGGAGTGTGATGGAGATGGGGCCTTGGACTGTCAAGAGTTATGAAATAACAAATCTATTTTTAAAGCAATCTATTTCACATGTTACCAGAACTTGGGCTTCAGCAAGAGTGTCCCCAAGTATTTTCAAGTCTAATCATACGTGAATGAGGGAAGTATCACAGTCCACCATGTAGAAGTAGGATCATAATTCACTAGCCACCTATATTTTAGATATGTTAACTTTCAGCTTAATGGACATTCAAGATTTTTTAAGAGATCCCAGTATAAGGGTGTCTATTATTTGAACTGCAGATACATTTCCAAATGTTTGTCAAGTCGCTGGATGCCTTACATCAAAATATTGCTCTGTTGGAAGGCAGCATATGTTTCTTTCTTTTCTCTGCTGTCTAAAACATGCCTATGTTTATGCTGTTATTGCGATCAAAAAGTGTATTTTATGTTGTTTTTTGCAGTTGGCTGAGTGGTGTCCTGTTGAATAGGAAAAATATAACCATCAGGGAGTTTCATTTTTGCTCAAACAGCTTTTTTTTCTTTAAATAAGATTTGTTCTGACCTGTATGAATATATACTTAAGAGTATCTTCAATCAGCAGATATTTTGAAATAGCAAATCCACTGAACACTGTATTTGTCCTAAAAGCAACTTCAGATCTTTCTTCTTTACTCAACTGTTACTTATTTGTTGTTAGTTAGTGCCCAGTATTATAGTACAGCGGCACACACTAGTCATCTTTCATGAGTTTGGATATAAACAGGAAGAAAAGACTAATAATACACAATAGCGTTTTTCTTCAGTCTATTCTGCTTGTTTGTGCTGCTGTGATTGCTCTATTGGAAGGATGTTCAAGCACTCCAGAGCTGTTTTAGGAAGTGTTACAGCCCCAAAACTTTGCAGTTTTCTGCATGACTCATGTTTTTGGCCTTCTTTATCATGGCATGAAGATCTGGTGGCACAGTGGAAATAAGGACTGGTGTGCTGTGGATAGAGAAGCCACCGAAAGAGGAATGAAAGTGGCTTTCCCGGTTCTCTGTACCTGGAGGTATTGTTGAGGAGAAGGTGCTTTCTTGCCTCTTATCACTGGAACAAACTTGTGAATAAGTGTTGCCTCCTTACAGAGAGGTTGGAAGAGCTTTTGCCCATTTTCTTATTTGGGGTAAGTTTATGGATAAAACATCCCCTCCATTGGCAGCTCTGAGCAGCATGGGTGGTGGCTATGCAAGCAGGCATGGGGCAGGTGCCGTCTGGAGGTGATTGGGGGTGGCTGGATTCCTCAAATGCTGGATTTCTCCTTAAAAAAGGAGATATGCCTGCACAGGGGTGGGTTATCACCTGGAGACCACTTCCACAAATCATACTGGGAGTAGTTATGCGTTATGCAAGTACTTATGTATGGGAGTTTGACAGGGAGATTAATCCCTGCACCAGAGCATGAAGCATGGCTAGTAGGAGAGATGAGGATGGGGAGAGATGCGCACAATGATTTATGAGATGGACCTGGAGTGATTTATCTTCCTTAAATATTAATGTTTCCTTTTTGAGTGAGTCAAAATTGTTTTGGAGACTGGGAGGGCAGCTGATTGGTCTAAAATGGACTGAGACAAATTGAAGCAATGTTTTCTCTTCCAGAGATGGATTAGAAAGGACCCAGCTGAGAAGGCGGCTGTCTGCAGTTTGCTGTGGTGGAGGTGCTGGCTAGTGTGCCAGTGCTGTTCAACCAGCACACATGCAGCACCTTATCTTCAAAGCATTGCATGGCACTGATCCTCCCGGCAGCCTTGAGATTTAGGGGAGGCAAGTCAATCAGATGCTGTAATCAGATTTGTGAAGCTGTAGATCTGGTTAAAAGGTTTGTAGGAGACATAGGTCTGGGATTTTTTTAATGTATATTGGAGTTTCTTCCTTTAGAGGAGCACTATGAAGATACTCTCATTGAACATTGCTGATGGGTCTCCATATGCAGTTGCAGGCAATGCTGGGTGAGAGCAAGTCATAAAAAATCAGGGTACATGAAAAAGGCACCCAGCTGCCTTGGGATGTCTGCTGGTTTGTTCTTGTAGGGCTCAAGGGCCTTTTTTCCAGTGGCTTATTTGGGAAAACATAACATCTTTTGCACTTTGCTAAATGAAATGTAGGAGATGAGGCACGTAGAAGCCCACATCTGTCTAAAGCAACGCAGAAAAAGTGATGGAGACATTTGTGAAAGCACCAAAAATGTGGGATGAGCTTCATTTGTGAAAGGAAAAAGTGAGAGGGGTTTGAGGGGGAAAGGAGCTATCTCCAAAAAGGGTGAATTATAACTAAAAGAGGATATTGTGGGACTGCTAGTAGCAAGCTAGAGCTGTTTCTATGCTGCTGCTCTCCAGCCCAATTTGTTAGCACCATGGCATTACGATCTAAGAGGAGTTGCTGCCCTGTTTGAAATCAGTTTGCAGCCTCGTCCAGCTATAAAATAGAGGATTTGCACACTGCCAGTACCTCATGAAGAGAAGTAAGTAATGTGCACCATCCTTGGATGAGGCATCTTCTCATTCCTAGAAGTTGACTCCATGCAACACTGTCCCTTTCTCACGTCCTTTCCTGGTTTGGAAACGCTCCTTTCTTCCACAGCTGATAATCCAGTAACTTTGTGTTGAATTTACACGATTTAAAAAAAGTGAGGAGTGTTGTCCTAGTACTCGAACTTACGGCAGATTTTTATAAGAGTGGCAATTTCAGGAGATGACTAAGTGGCAGGAGCTGAGCTACTCACCTGGCTTTTGTCACGACAGTAATTACACCAAGGAAAACCTTCACCTGCTGATCAAAGAAACTCAGCCTGGGCATGTCGGCAGTTACTGTGCTAAAATTACACCAACAAAAGTTCTGTCCTGTAATAGAACAGAGCCGAAAGTCCTGAGCCTGCAAAAATGCAGGCAGCTCCTTAACTTGATGAGTGTGAGTAATCCCATTGTCTCAGTCAGGGCTGCTCATCTGCAGGAAACCTTTCTGGGGTCAAGGCTCCAGCTTGCCGCGGGGCAGATCAAATAGCCTTGAAGGGTCTGGTTGACTCAAGTCCACGTTTCAGAGACGGGACGAAGAGGAGAGGAGGTGCTGAGCGAGCTAAAAGGTGACTCCAAGCCAACCTTTGGGCATTAGTTTTGTGTTTCCCTTTTTGGATACACGAGGTTGAATTTTTCCTGTATTTTTTTAGGGGGGTTCCAGAATCACTGATGTTGGAAGGGACCTCTGGACGCCATAGTTAACTTTGGAATGGACCTTTAAAGGTCATCTAGTCCAACCCTCCTGCAATGAGCAGGGACATCTTCAACTAGATCAGGTTGCTGAGAGCCTCATCCAACCTGACAGGGAATTTTTCCAGGGATGGGGCATCTACAACTGCTCTGGGGAACCAGGTTATCTGGTCCAACCACCCTGCGCAAGCAGAAAAAGTAACCTAGAGCAAAGCTAGTCCTAGCTCATGGAATGGCATAAAGAGCTCAAACAGGAATTGCAATCCCAAATTTTTCCTTTAAAGCATGAGAGTAGACAGTGTGTGAGATGGTGGAAACCACTTAATATTAGGAATCCTTGGAATCAGTTTGCTTTTTGCAGCTTTGCTTTGGGACACTGAGCCCCCAGCTGGGGAGGGCGTGCTGGTGGATACAGCACGTGCCGGGAGGGCAGAAAAGTTCATGGTGAAGTTAACAGGGTTTTGGTGCATACCACTGCTGCATGAAATTTTCATGGTGGTTTGGAGCCACAATTCGAAAATGCTCTGCTAAGTGCCCAAAATGTCTCAAAGCAAATAACACGCTGGTGGAAATCAAAGCATAATTAACATTTGGCTTCAAAGCTGCCCTCTTCCTGCGTTAACCAGGGAGAGTCAGTTACTGCTGCTGAGCGTATTAACATGAGATGCTCGGGCCTCCTTTAAAAGAAAATACTTTTTTTTTTCCCAAGAAAAAAAACTTGAGGGGAAAAAAAAAGTATTTTAGGGAAAAAAAAAAGGTGGTTTCTGGTTTTCAGCAAATAAAGGGCCATGGCCTCAAAAATTAACGTTTCCAGCATAATACTTTTAAAAGAATGACTGAAAAAGTCTTTTGTCTTTGATGGCTGATTGTTGTTTTTATTTCTTGTTAGACAAGTTAATGTAAATTGCATTGACAGGGCTACTCCAAACACACTGATTTGTTGACATTAAGCTTCTCAAAGATGGAGGGTTGTGTCAACACCTACAGTGAACTGTCAGGTTAACAAAGCAAGGATGTTTTCTTGGGGGAGGGTAGCAGAGTTGAGGGAAGGGGGGGTATTTTGTTTTTATTTTAAGTTTCCTTTAATCCTCTGTTAGTCTTGTATCTTGATAACCTCCTTTGGAAGGTAATAAGGGCAGGTCAAGAGGTGATGCTGACCCAGGAAGGGGAAGCAATCTTTCAGCGATCGAACAAACTCTAACCTCTGCCATCTTGAGCAGTTCAGCGTGAACTTTCTGCAAAGGGGGTTTTGGGTTGGTTTTTTTTTCTCTTTGTGCTTATTTTTGCCAGATGGCAGGCACGGATTTCAGCTGGAGCCGTGCGAATGCTGCAGCTGCTCTGCCTGCAAAGTTTTTGCCTTATTCACCGTGCTGGCATCTCTTTCCAGTTGCAAATAAATATGCCGGCCACGATAGCTCTCGCTTTGGTAGAAAGAGCTTTGGAAGTGTTTATTTTCTTTTTAAAGAGAACGATTACCTATGTTTTTATTTAAAAAAACCAAATCCCTCTTTAATATTTTAAAAGGCAAGGCACTGTGCTTGGAAGTAAAATGCCTTGAACTTTGCACCAACCACAGCCTTGACCACGTTGGGAGGGACCCAAGTGGAATATAGCCATCATGAAAACATCATATGAGCACTAAAGGTGCTTTCTTTAGATTTGCACAAGTCCTGTCTGTGCTTAGATAACATCCCCTTGCCCTCAGAAGGGCCAAGAAAGTTTTGCTTGAGCTGATCCCTGCGTTACTCGCTAGGGTTTGACATACCTTGCCTCCATCTTACAGATGAGATAGTTGAGCCATGTGGATATTGACGTGCAGAGCATAGTTAATAGCAATAAAACTGGTCTTGTGGTACTTAGATTTCCTCTTTATCCTCCTTAGACAAGGTTCAAACAGCCCATTTTTGATTTTTTAATACTTTTCCAACTGCCAAGCAGATGGTGCCTTGGTTGGAGCATTGATAGGTTGTAGGCACCTACGGACAATGACCGATGCGTACCTCTCTGTCTTTCTCGCTGTTGCTTTGCTCTCTTCTGCATTTGACTTTAAACTCCCTGTGTTGTCCTCTGTAGGGGGATGTAGATGTCCACTCTACAATGTCGGTGAGTACAAGACTGCGTGTCATGCGCGTTTGGTCTGCTCTGCTCGCACCTCAAATGTTAGAGGGGGAGTTGAACCAGAAAAGGTCCTTAGTCTTGGAAGGGAAGAACGGAAAAGATTGAAGTTTAAATCAATAAGAATAAGCGAGATCTGACGAAAAGGTTTCCTTCCAGACAGGTCGCCCACAAGCGTGCTGTTGCAGTAGCACTGCTAAATTGCTGCTTTTAGAGCATGTTGCATTTAACTGGCTCCTTTTATCCCCCATACATCCTTAAACATGCTGGGAATTAGGAGAAATGCCTGTTATTAGGGAAGGCATGATGGGATCTTCAACCTCTGCTTGAAAGAGAAAAGATCTTTGTCGAATCCCCCCTTGCCCCTTGTATTTTGTTCAGACAAATCCCCCATGGGGATTTCAGGCTGATGTTCCTTCTGGTCTAAGTGCTCTGACCCAAGACTTGGACTACTAAGCCTTCCCTCTGGCTAGAGTGATAGAATAGTATTTTATACAGAAAATAGTGTGGGTTCTTGACATTTACTATATCCGTATTTGGATTAGTGTAATTAGCACAAAGAAAGTGAAGGAGACCTTTCGGACCTGCCTTCTGGTTCAGTAAACCCCTCTAATTGTTGTCATTTCTGCTTGTTTCATGTGCGGGAGAAAAAGCTGTGGCATTTCCCTGGATAGATCGCAAACAAAGTGCTCTTGAGCTACCTTGTTTCCTCTATTCCCATGTCTGCAAGTCAAGGCACATGTGAGCAAAGCGTGCCTCGTTTTTCTGTCGGCGCAGCCCTGCTCGACGCGGTTGTGTGGTGTGAGATGCAGCCGGTGCGGAGGCATAGCTTCTACCCCAGCTTCTGCTTTTCTGCCTTTAACCCCTGCTCTTCATTTTAAGTAGTATTGATATTTCACGGTAGTATTGATATTTCACTCTGCGGTTGGGTGCGTGTACCCCTTTTCCTGGAAACTGAGCATAACTAAGCCTTGAGTATTTGCAGGCTCTGGGCACCTGGGGGTTTCTAAGTCAACGTTGAGGTCTCAAATCAACGCCAGCTTCTGGAAAGAAAGAGCCTTGTTAAAGCAATTTGAGGCCAGCTTCCATCAAAGCCATGTCTCGGTTGCTGGGAGGGCCGCAGGAGCTCCCGCACTGCCAGGGAACGGGCAGGGATGCTTCAAGCAGTGATGCTTTGGGCATCCCCCCACAGCCGCAGCTTTGCAGGAGCGATATTGAATATCAACCATCCTGCGTGGTGTCCTTAGGGTGTACCCTAAGAGAGAGACAGATGCAGAAACTGGTATTGCCTCTGGCTTTTTAAGGCTTTCAGCCGTTTAGAAGCCAGATGTATTTATTTCTTTAATTGAATCCAGTGCCTAGACAGCTATGGAGTCAGCTTCCTATGGAGAGGGGTGCATTAGTTTCATTAAGGTAAATCAATGAAAAATAATACCTGGAGGTCCCCTGGAAAGGGTCAGGAATGGAGTAATCCCTTTATATAGTGGGACTTTGCTAGCCTGCTCTTGGTTTTGTTCTTAACTGCAACGGATTCCAATTTTCCTTTAACCCCTCTAATTTTCTGTTCTCTAGGTAGTTTGTATTAATTGGTGGAAATAAATCGCTAATCTGTCTGTCTAAAAGAGATTGAAAAATAAAAATCTGATTGCACTAAATAGCAGGACAAAGGAGTAATTGTAACAGAGTTTAAGATGTCCAGTGGGAAGTAGTTACAGCTAATCTTGTAAGTTTCTTGGTGTTGTAGATACAGACACACATAAAAAAACCAGTGAGTTGCCTGGGATGCAGACACAGACAGGGCATGAGCAATGTCCAAAATCCTCCGTGTGTGGTCCTCAGGGGGCTTTCTCTGCTCTCCAGAGATGATCTGAGTCTCTTGAGGGGTTGCTTGGACCAGCTTGCCCTGAACGTTGGGGCACAATGCCCTTAAAATGAGGGTGCCTTGGTAGGGAGAAGATGGGCTGGTGACTGGAGCAGTGCTTGCATGGCTGTGTGGCCCCATGCTGCCCACCTTGCTGTGGTCTGGCGGCTGCGCATTACTTTCCTGGTCTTCTCAAGTGTCTCAAATCCCAAATACTTATCAAATAAAGGCATTGAAACAAGAACTAATGGTTGCTTTAAAGCAAGGAGCAAAGCATTCAAATACAGTGGCTTTAGCTTTGTTGGCTGCGGAGAAAGCTGACCTGTGATTAACCCAAGAGTGCTAGTTAACTTGAATCTGGGTAAGCCAAGTTATCTTGTAATTACATTGTTTCTTGTCTGCTTTCAGCACTTTGAAAATTAATTGAGGCTAAAATGCCCAGTCCCATAAATCCTTTAAACCAGGATGCACACACTTCCCTAGGTATTACTTCCCTTTGTGTTGTCACCTCGGCATGTTTGGCTTTGATTTTAATTTACAAACTTAGATTTATAAAGCTATTTTATGCTGACTTTTGCATGCATGTACATACACAAAGAGTCAGATGTGCGATACAGGGAATTTGGCAGTCAAAAATCCATCCTCAGCGGAAGGAACCCAAACAAGCCTGCCACCTCCTGCACCAGAGCCCTAGCGTACCACCTGGAGCAAGTGCCGAGGAGGGCAACGAAGCTGATGAAGGGCCTGGAGAATAAATCTTAGGAAGAGTGATTGAAGGAGCTGGGACTGTTTAGTTTGACGAAGAGGAGGCTGAGGGGAGACCTCATCACTCTCTACAACTACTTGAAAGGGCATTGTAGAGAGGTTGGTGCTGGTCTCTTCTCACAGGTAATTAGCAATAGAACAAGAGGGAATGGCTTCAAGCTGGAACAGGGTATGTTTAGACTGGACATTAGAAAAAAATTCTTCACAGAAAAGAGTGGTCAGACACTGGAATGGGCTGCTCGGGGAGGTGGTGGAATTACCATCAACTGAATGTGTTTAAAAGTCCTTTAGATATGGTGTTGGGGGATATGGTGTAGGGGAGAACTTTGTAGAGTGGGGTTGATGGTTGGACTTGATGATCCCAAGGGTCTTTTCCAACCTGAATGATTCTATGATTCTAAAAACCCTAAACGAAGTTAAAGGATGGGGTTGTGGCTTTTTCCCCCCTTTAGGCTCAAATTTAAGCAAAACAAGACTTTGCAATTACATGCTCTCTTCTTATTTTATCCACTGGCAATCTGAGATCTTGTAAGGCTTCTTTTAAATTGTGAATGTGCAAATGAACATCGATGAACACGACATCTGCTTCCAAAGCCCCCATCTATCTTCCTTAACATACCCATGGGAGGAGACCCACATGCCCTAAAGGAGCCCAACCTTCAAGCGCAATGTTCTTTGGGGTCCCCATGCAGAGATCACTTGAATTGAAGTTGCATGGAGAAGTGTTAGGAGCTTGTGCCCATCATTCGGAGCCAATAGATGCCTGAGCATGGTTGAGTGCTATTGGTATGGTTGAAGCGCCTACAATTAGGGACATACGTTTCGTGACCATCATGGAGTGCCTTTACACATATATACGTTCTCCCTGGATCTTGCAGCCTAGGTTAGATGTAATAGCAAGAGAGAGCACCGAAAGCATTCAAAAGTACAGATCCTTATGGATTTCTCATGATCGCTGTCATCTTTCTTCATTGTGTTTCATGAATGGCAATAAATAAGGAGAGCCCGATGGGTTAATTGAAAAACAAGATAACAGTAATTTCTACAACTTTCACCATCCATCTTTTTCTTCTTTCTCTTTTTCAACTGTAATGTCTCAATATTGAAAATTTAAATGTAATGTAAGATTCGGGTTTTGGAAAAATGTAAATGTGTTGGTCACTCAGTAATCAGCTCTGCTTGGGAAAAAAATGATCTTCCGAATTGGGGCTTGATGGCTCATGGAGTAGAAATGGAGTGGGTGGTGGTTTTTTTGTTGCTTTGAGCTCATCCTTTTTTCCTTTCTGTTCAACATCTGGATCTTATGTCATGTATTAGTTGCATTTCCAACAGGCCGCCGTACGTCACGGCGACATGCCGACCCTTCGTTCAGCATCTCGGCAAGCAGAAATCTACGTAAATGGGGAATCTGGAGCATCCATGTGTGCATGAAGGGAGAGAAACCCTTGGTGTCAGCGTGCTGAAGGGCTGCGCCGTGAGAATGAGTGCAGCGTGCTGTGCTGCAAGCCTTGAGATCTTTCCCCTTTATAACATCAAATTATAATTATGAACTAACATAGCAAAGATGAAGTGATTCACTCCATTCTCTTTAAGTCTTCCTACTGCCATAATTGGCAGATTCTTTACCCTGATAAATCAGCAGAAAGAGGCATGGTTCTAGCTCTTCATATGCTAGGAAAAAAATAAAAAAAAATCTGTATTTAATCAACTTTTTGTTTCCAAAATGGCAGCTGCTTTGTATTTAATGGAAAATCAGGCTCTTCCCAATGGAAAGAATGTTATTCCCAAAGCGAATACAAAAGAAAATAAAAGCCACAAAAGAAGGATGAAATATGTCCTTTTTTTTTTTCGCTCGTTCGTTCCAGTTTTGGAACTGCGCGCTCCAATCATGGTTGGGCCACAGCTCTGGTTTGCGTCAAGTAACTTGGAAGGTCTCAGCCCGTGGACAAAGGGACCAGGAGAGAGCCTCACTCCACGTTAGGAGGCGCAAATAGGACTGAGAAAAACTAGGGCTACTTCATGCTTCTCGTGTGCACATAGAGCCTCATTAACTGCAGGTTATTTACGCATTTAATTCCTTTGCAGGCTGAGATGCTTCTGTTGTTGCAGTACCACGTTTTTTCCTTGACGCCTCTTGTTGCAGGGTGTTGGTGTCTTTTTCGGAGATGAATGATCTTTGTGGAGACCCAAGTGTTGAGCATGGGAGGAGGAGAAAATCGAGGAGCATCAAGCCTCTGCCTTGTCCAAGCCCAGCCAGCACGCCTCTGGGGTTGCAGTGAATCTACAGCACTGTCCTTTCTCTGTCTGCTGCTTGTATTTGCTTGCAGTGTTTGCTCTGAAATGCATTTAAATGTCAAAAAATAATTATCTAGTGCTGGGGGAAGGTTGCCAAACTGCCACCGTGGCAAGTCAAATGCCTCAGGTTTGCACTATTTGGTTTATGGTTTCTTCCTGGTCCCAGGCCAGGAGTGTTGGGCCACACTGTAGAGATACCTTCTGAGGGAAGGAGAAGCAGATTGAGCTGTTGTGACATACTCTGACCATGTGTTTAGGGTTTTGCGTGGGTTCTGGAAGCTACCTCCCTGCTGGCCCCTGCACCTGCAGGCATTTGCAGTGCAGCTCATAACAGCGTCGACTATTTAGAGAGCAGGTAGAAGGGAGGGTTTTTATCTTTTATTGTTTAAAACAGAGGGTCACATAAAGAAAGCAGAAGGCATCAGATTTGGAATGAGATTTTGATGCTGCAGGCTGAACCTCCAGCGTGGCGGGAGACTCAGGATCAGATGGTTACATGATTAATGAGAGCGTCTGCAGTTAAATCAAGTGTCTAACAAGGATAAAGCATGCAGTTCCTAGTGTTTCTCAAAGAATAATGCTGTTGTACGCCTAACTCAGGCTGGCAGGAGTGCTTTCCCACTCATGCCCAGTGTGAAGGTAGAAATGCACAGGTCTCTGAAGCATCTCAGGAGACCAGATATCAGCTGGATGCTCCAATGCAGGCACTGCTCATTTTGTGTGAGACAGGCTCTGCACACAACTGTTGTCATGCTATAGACTGTAAAAAAGCAGTTAATGAAATATGTCCTGCCATGCATTTGGATAGTGTGCAAGGAAAATAATGCAGATCTTGGAGTCCTCTGTTTCCTTGGTGTTTTTTGCATATGCAAAAAAACCCCCACCCTAGCAGCTTCCCAGCTTAAGCTTTGCTGCAAACTACTGAGCGCCTACAAAAAGATCTCTGCCCAGTTGTGTGTTTGTGTGTGCCTCCATAAGGCTTCAAAGAAACTTCCCTATGCTCAGTTATAAAAGCTGTGTCCTGAGGTACTTCCCTTCGGCACCCCCTGCACTTCCTTCTGTTCGTTTATTTTCCTATTTAAAAAAAACAGGAAAAAAAATAGGAAATCACTTTTTGACTCTGACAGCGCAATCAAAGCAAGGGAAAAAATCTTATATTCCTGCACATGTTCTTCTCCTGGATCACACAATTATATATGGTTGCAAAATCCTTGAGTTGTGCTTTTGCTGTTGTGTGTATTTGTTTGTGCTTGTAAGCAAGGGGGTGCGATTTGTAGTGCCAAGACCCATTGATGCCTATGTAGGAAAAACCTTGCCATGGAGCTGGTTACTTGACAAATTGTCATTTGTTTACAGACCCAAATAAACCCCCAAAACAACAATAACAAAAAATACCATTTCAGATCTGTCTGTGGCAGCTGTTTGTGACCGTCACCCCCAGTGTGATTACTGCTGTGCTGCTCTGTATGAGAGCCTTGAGTCTCCCACCAGCTTCAGCCAAAATAGCCTCCAGCTGTCGACTTTGGGCATCTTTAACACAGCCAAACTGTTACGGTTTTTCTCTTTTATTGGAATGTGAGGGGCTTTGTATAGGGCTGCAGTGGTCGGTCTAACGGCCTGGTTTATTTTTTGTGTGGTGAGGATAATTGCTGTATTTGCTTTTTTCCCCCCTTTTCTGTTTTGTTTGTCTGGTTGCCTCTAAGCTTCTGTTGGAAGTTCAGCTTTGCCATGTGTTTGACTTGCTGCCGTATCTGTGACAGCCTCTTTTCCCTTTAATGCTCAAAATAGAATATAAGTGGTAAATGTTTACTTCTGAAAATGACACCCCGTCGATCTTTTTTTAAATGCCTCTGGAAGACAGCCACTTAAACATGGCCTTGCACTCAGCTTTTACGTGAGTTCGAAAGCAATCCTGCTTCAGTCAGAGGATGGTGGTCTTCCAGGTTGGTTGGAGCAGTTGCTCTTTTCACTCTTCAGATACCCACTCACCTAAAAGAGCTGAGGGTATTTGCACAAGACAAATTTCACTCAAAATCGCATTAGTTGATGCTGCTTTGAGGTGTTGCTTTTCATAGGTTTATTATGGTGAACCTGAGATATTTTGGTGGAAGGCTGTCTCTCTTGAACCAAGCTATTTCATGATAGGGATGGTTGATGTCATGGGAAGACCAGAATCCCAGTTTCACCTAGAAAAGTCATGGCAGTACCTTGGTGGTGATGATCTGTTTAAATCTGATGATTTGCTAATGGCAATGAAGCTTCTTCAGTAGGTGACTACAACCTGTCCTGCTCCCAGCCCAAACAATCCGGTGTAGGGGGAAGGGGAGCAACACCTGTGGCTCATCCTGAGCAGACTATTGGTCCTCCTCCTAAAGCAGAAACTGGTGTTCATCGGGTCACTTCTGGCATGGCAGATCCTGGGGAGAAAGAGGCCTTTCTTATTCCTGGTAAATCAGAGCACAGGTGCCTATCCCGTTCAGTGCGAGTAGCAGGATGGATATTGAGGCTGTTGGAAGGGAGGCTATTGACATGAAGGCAATGCCATTGATTGTTCCAGTGGGTCCCAGCTGTGCACTGAATCCGAAATGCCTTCCTCAAAAATGTGTGCAGTCATTGTTTCTCCTTTCATCAGTTTGGGGATCAGGAAACCTCTAACTTCGTAACTGCCAAGTAACATGAAGACGCGATGGGGGTCCAAGGCTGAGGAGCATCCCTTTCCCCAACAGGCATTGCTCTGTGCTCAGGAGACCTGGCCCACAAATGTACCTCATGTTGTTTCCTGAAAGGTTTATTTTTCTGTTCTTTGGCAAACTTCAAAACCACGAACCACGTGAACATCGTCTTATAGCTTGGTGCCAGTCACTTTTTTCCAAGTCCATAAGTCAACATGATATCTTCAGTGTTTAGCTGCTGGGGTGCAGAGATCAATACAGAGCTTGACAGTGGCTGAAACCAGTAAGTGGCCATTGATGTTTGCACATCAGTCATCTCTTGCATCCCACACAGGTCACATCGAATGCAAAGTGGCAGGGCTCTGCCCACAGCATGTTGCCTGCTGGAATCCAGGAACGGGTCTGCTCTCATCATCTTTCCATAACATAAAAATTGTAGGAGGAAAAAGTGGTTTCTTCTTAATAAGGGTTCTGCAAAGTCAAGTAAATAGAATTAGTTAATTAAGAGTTGCTTGATACCTAATCTGATATTCTTGATACCTAATCTGAAGGGATTAGGTATCAAGACTCTTAGGGATGGATTTGATTTTCTGGGATATATGGCATTTAATGAGTCTAATTGTCTCCTGGAGAAAGACACTGCCATTGATTATCCTTTTATATTAAACATAAAACTTTCTTGGAAAAATTAACTTCTCTTTTTGTTAATCTATACTGTTCCCAATGATTTGATGCTCATGCTGTTGTGTTTTAACTCCATATGGTTGCTTCAGTTCTCATGCCTTAATCTGGGTTTGGTTTAGCTGTGGTATCCTGCAGTTCTCCAGAGCAGCATCTTCTCTCTTTTAAACACAGGGGGAGATGTTTCCTCCACCTTTCCATCAAACTCCTCAGTGCTCCAAGGCCTCTTGGAGCCTAGGGAAATCGTGCCTGACTAATCTGATCGCCTTCTATGATGGTGTGACTGGATGGATGGATGAGGGGAGAGCGGTAGATGTGGTCTACCTTGACTTCAGCAAGGCATTCAACACGGTCTCCCGCAGCATCCTCATAGGGAAGCTTAGGAAGACTGGGTTAGATGAATGGACAGTGAGGTGGATAGAAAACGGGTTGCAAGACAGAGCTCAGAGGGTCACGATTAGGGGCGCAGAGTCTAGTTGGAGGTCAGTGATGAGCGGTGTTCCCCAGGGGTCAGTACTGGGCCCAGTGCTCTTCAATATATTCATCAATGNCTCTCTTATGAAGAAAGGCTGAGGGAATTGGGTCTCTTTAGCCTGGAAAAGAGATGGCTGAGGAGTGACCTTATCAATGCCTATAAATACTTAAAGGATGGGTGTCAGGAGGATGGAGCCAGGCTCTTTTCAGTGGTGCCCCGTGACAGGACAAGAGGTAATGGGCACAAACTTGAGCACAGAAAGTTTCACCTAAACATGAGGAGGAACTTCTTTCCCTTGAGGGTGGCAGAGCAGTGGCACAGGCTGCCCAGGGAGGTGGTGGAGTCTCCATCTCTGGAGACATTCAAAACCCGCCTGGACGCGTTCCTGTGCAACCTGCTCTAAGGTGGCCCTGCTCTGGCAGGGGGGTTGGACTAGATGATCTACTGAGGTCCCTTCCAACCCTATGATTCTCTATAAAAGGCATATCAATTTAGGAAGCTTACCTGCCTCTTGTCCCTCCACTGGCTCCATGTGATCCTATCCTGCGGATCTGTAGGTACAAGGTTTAGTTTTGGACCACAGTCCCTGTACCATTGTCTCACTGTGCCATCAGAGATGCACCCATAGAGGCTGGTACAGCCAAGCTGGTCACTGATACTAGCTGAGCTCCTACCTTCAGAGAGGGCATCTGTGGGGACCACCCTGGACATTGCTGCACCAGCCTGTGGGCTTGGCCAACGCAGAGAGGGATGCATCTTTTTGACCATCCATTTTTCTTGACGCTCACACTTGTTGCTCCTGGACCCCTTTGACTTGAATACACTTTCATTTACAATACGTTCGCTGCAGATCCACAACTTTTTAAAAAAATAATAGAACAAACAAACAAAACTAACTACCCCAAACCCAACCAAAAACCCCCACAAAACTTGCTTTGTCAAAACTGAAAATGGATTTCTGGCAATTAATTAGAGGCTTGTTTGTTTTTTAAGTAAACCTCTTGAAACCAGCAGAGAGTACTCATTGTACGTTTGTTTTCATTGTTTGGGAAGTGCTAATGTATCTGGGTAATGGGTTTGTGTTTTTTGCCATCTTCAGTGACTGCAGAACAATCTTCTTTTTATTTTATTTTAAAAAAGCAATTTAAAAATGCATCAGGGTGGTGTTAAGAACCTGGCAAATCAGGATCATACGGGCAAAGCCAGGAAATTTTCTCTTATGAGTCAGCAGAGCTGATTTTCTGATTTTGCCCATGTTTTAGTGAGATTTGGGGCTCTGGTGCTGCCGGCAACAAGGACAGTACAGAGGTATCTGGGGCAGGAGGATATCACGCCTTGGGGTCTAAAGTCTTCATCCATGCCTGCATGGAAAGTGTCCGCTGGGATTATTCTTGGTTTTATGCTGTGTGACAATTGTTTGTTATTAGAGCATCCTGTTTCCATCTTCAGCAGAATATTCCACCAATATTGCATTGTGAATTGGAAAAGTCAGCAGATTTGGTGTGGAAATTACTGTGACAACTTGTGCTTATAGAAAAGTGGACATTAAATATTGAGGAATTCCAGGGGGTTTTGGTCTGCTTCTTTGTTGTATGAAGTGCATGGATTTGCATGTCTAAATATATTTCATCACATCAAGCCCAATGGTAGTTGCAGATTACAAAGAAATTCTGTTAGTAGAAAATAATAAAAATAATAAAAATTAGAAACTCTTGAGACCATTTGAAACCTGTCAGGCTTTGTTTTTCATGGAAATGCTGCATTAATTTTTTGGTGAGTTGGAGGAAGCCTTCTCAGTGATGCAATAGGACTTCTGTTTGCATTTTAACGACCTCATGGCACATAATATTTGCTGAGCAAAAAGCAGGAGGCACCATCAGATTCCTCCTCGATGAAGACAGAGCTGCTCCTGCAGGGTGGTGGGATAGGGCCCCTGGGAAAACCTGCTCAGGTCTTTCCTGGGACCCTCTTGTCAGTAGCCTTTGCCACCTCGTCCACCACCGTGGCTCTGGCAGTGGTAGGTTTGTGCCGAGGAGCCCCTTTTCCTCCCCTCTGTGAGGTGGGTAGTGGCAACATATTCCTGATTGCATGTTAAGATTAATGGGTATTTATTTTAACAACCATTCCGTTTCAGTAGCTTTTAATGAGTCCTTTGATAGCAAGTTCCTTAATTAACAAGGCAGCCTTTCAGCGTTTCCTTTACCTAATTGTTAACATATTTGCTATTTTCAAACAAACGCGCTACCGTGAGCAGTGCTGGCTCTGTAGCATTCATGCTGACCTTCCCCCCAGTGGCTGTCCATCCTCCTGGGAAGCCAGAGGCTTCAATCTGCTGCCCAAGGATGAAAAACAGATGAAAAGATACGATTTCATGGCTGATCTCCTGAAGTGTGATTGACTTGGTGGGGTCCATGGGGAATAACCCATGGAGATATGCTCCAGTAGGTGCCCCTTGGTTGTGTCTTTGGGACAACTTCAGGGGTTTGGCTCTGCCCTTTCACTGGTTGGCATGGCCACAAGGAACCTCTCTAGATGTCCTACCCATTGTGCCCAGAGGAAGCCTTGGTGAGACAGGGAGAGCATCATCACCGTGAGAGGTGTCATGAAAATGCCAGCTGCAAAGAGGTTGCATCAAAGGCCATGGACAGAGGATTTCATTGCCAGAAATAAAATTACAAAGTGATTTGAGCCTCAAAAGAAAAACCCATGGCTTTTGTTCTGATAATATGCTAAGATTGCTTTATTTCACTGAACGTTGGGCCATGCTGGACCTTGGTGGGGGTGGCTGGGCAGGTGCTTGGGTGTCTCGTCCATTGAGCTCTGTCAACTTTCACCTGTGACCTTCATTCTCCCTGGTGCAAATCCAGTTCATTTTTAATGAGGTTTGCAAAAGTCTTGGATAAACGAGTGATACTATAGAAGTATTCCTGGAATTGCTTCATGAGATTTTAAGCTTTTAATTTTTCTTTCAAGTTAGTAGATAAGCTAATGGTGACTTTAAAGTGTTTGTTTCCCCCCTTCTCTGCAGACAGCTCAGGTCATGGTTGCATTCCTTCTCCTTTGCCTTCCTCTCCAAATCTCATCTTGCATTTTAGATAATTTGTTCCTGAGCTGGAGGGACCACAGCATTCAGACAGGCAAACCATTTCTGAAACACAGGCAGGGACCAAGGTGGTTTGGAGCTGTGCTGGGGAGCAGGATCAGGATGTAACACTGCAATTTCTCGGGACGCTGGCATGGGGAGAGCCTTTGGGAGTGCCTCTGGTTCCGCCACGCGCTCACAAAAATCATCAGGGTAATTAGCACAAGGTCTAAGCCGTCTCAGCTGAGCGCAGCGGCTCCTCTGAACCATGGGGTTTTCTAGGAGCAGTGATGTCTAGGGATGACATCTTGGAGGCATCCAGCTCAATCTCCATGCCAAGGCACATGTCCTGACACTGTTGCCGTGGGTGGTGCAGTTAATGATTTCAGGAGGGAGGTGAGGCTGGTGGAAAACACGTCCATCACAGGCTCAGCTCTTGAGTGTTGGTGAGCCAGGCAGGCGCCCCAAGGCGAGCGGAGACTCTTTCTCACAGCACTGTGGGAAAGCTGAAAAATGAACCGGGGGGACAAAAATAACAATATGAAATCAACCTCAATGGTAAATCAATGCCAAAGAACCAAGACAGGTACATTGTATTTTGAGGATGTACTTGATATCTGCCAGCACGCAACCCAAACCATCCCAAGTATGAAAACATACAGCCTTCTTCACTTGCAGCAGCAGCTTATTAGTAGTGATATATCAGTGTCCTCTTGCTGTTTTTTTTCCTGTCAACAACAGCTGCTTATCAAGCAGATATTGCACCGTATTTCTGGGGAAATAGTCTAAAAATTGATGTTTCTAAGTCTTTGCTGATCTTATAAGGAGCTGCTGTAAGTGGGCATCTGTTGTGCTGAGTGTGGAGGTAAGGCAGAAAAGTGTTAGGTTCAGTTTTATTTATAAGGCTACGTTCAGTCTTATTTATGAGTGAAAAACATAAATTCTGGAAGGGTTTTAAATCTTTGTTCCTAGGGAGTGAGATGCTGGTCATCCCTGGTGGTACCTTCTTTTCTCTAGCCAGATATTTAGCACAATGATTTAAACGCCTGTGGCATCCTTAAGCCCTCTAATAGTAAATATAAGAAAAAATAGATTAATACTTAAAAGGCGAAAAAAATACTGGTGTATACTTTTGTCTTTCATCCAGTAATATTGTATCTGAACTGCCAGGCAACTGTATTTTCTTAAATTTAAGATGAAAAACGGAGTCTTTTTTTAAAGGAGAATGTTTTTTAGGTATTTAAACTCTAAGAATAATGGAAATAAAAAGTTGGGTTCTCAGCTGCCATGAGAAGATTCGGCTTCAGAGTTTTCAAAGGTGCAGTGCACATTTGCACCTGAAAAAAGTTTTGGTCCTGGCCAAATCCCGTGTGAAAAAGGAAGGAGAAGGCAAGGCCAATCCAGAAGCTGTTCCTGGGCTTGTTGGTTGGATCCCCTTTATCATCTCTGCAACGAGCCGCGGTAGAAAATACTTGCAAAGAATGTCTTGAAGTACCACTTACATGCCGCTTTCACGGTGAAGACTCAGCAGAGTTGTTGTGCTGTCAAACCCTGACAATTAAATTACTTTTTCCATCCCATTTTCCTTGCGTTCAGCTTATTACCTTGACATTTCATCTCAATTATTTGCTCTTCTTCACGCCCTCCCGGTGTCGCTTGTCATTCACTCGTTATTTGGGCAAGTCTGGCTGGCCAAAGGAATGCCTGCACTGGGGCAGGCGTGTTTGTTGCAGCTGTTGCAGGTGCAGGTAACCCTTTAGGTACCTCCACACATGCTGATCTGACCCTTGCTTGGTGTGCAAGAACATTGTTCCTTTAAATTTTTTTTCGGTAGGGCAGAAAACCTTCCTGGGGGTTTTCCTTTTGACTTCACCTGGGGTTGAGTGTCTCCAAGGCTTCTCCGAGGGTTGCAACCGTCTGTGCAAACTCCTGCTGATGTGCAAGCATGAGCTACTCATTGGAATTTTCCTGTGTTCTTCTAAGAAGCATGAGGAGCCCTGTGCCCCGTGCCCAGCATGTTGGGGGTGTCCCAGGGCATGGCTGCAGAGCTTTGCTTTCTCATCCTCTGCTTCCATCTGGGTCTTCTACTTAGAAACACATGAAAACTACTCAATCATAGCAAAAACTCGAGTGTCTGTTGAAAGTAATGAAGAAAAATCACAGTTGGGTAGCAGCACGCTTCCCACTGCCATCAGGGAGGAGGAAATGGCATGAGCAGTGTTTTAAATAACCAAATGTGTCAGAGGGCCACACGTAAATGATGAAAAGCAAAAAAACCCTAGGGCTCTGCTAAACTTTATGGTTGCTATTCCTCATCTTAATTTTAGTGGAGGTGTTTGTTCGGAGGTGAGTAATGAACACTCCTGGAGCCTGGGAGCGGCAGCGAGCAGCGGAGAATGAAGTACCCTGCCCTGTAACGCATGAGTCTGCTCTTTTCTTTTTGAATAAAAAGTGATTTTTTTTTCCCTCCTGCTGAAGACGAATATAGCCTGAAGATCCAGAACAACTTGGCAAAGCTGGTAAGAACACTTCCCAGCACATGCATCAAACATTTGCTCATCTCTCCGTGCACAGTAATGAAACTTGTGATACTTAGTTTGAAACACCACGTAAACCCTCACTTTAATCCCAGTTTAAATACAATTTGTAAAGTGCTTGTAAAAATCTGTGAGGTGTCATAAGCCACTCCTTGTTTGCAAGAAAGCGTGTTAAAGTCTTTTGTGTGCATTTGAAAACATAATCTCCTGCTGAAGCTCTTTTCATGGTAGCACAATTATATAGAAATATTATCATGGGATTACACATGCAGACATCAGAATTGTTCTGTGCGGTGCATTCTGTGCAGCCAGTGAGTTTGTGAGAGTCTGTGCTCTTGTGCCAAAGGTTTTCCCCATCTTTATGGATTTAATACGTGTTGCAGACCCGTGCAAATCTTATCTGACAAATCATATCTACATAAATCTTATCTGCTGCAAATTTTGGATGGCACACACCAATAATTGAGGAATGGAGGAAATCTTTTGAGCGTTTGGCAATAAGGGAGAAATTTTGATAGGTTGAAAAAAATGCTCCCACATGTTTAGTGCCCTTAAATGAGGCTTGCTTTTGGCACCTGTAACCTGTGAGACTTGCTGCTTTGATGCAAAAAAGTTAAATAAGTGAAACCTTAGCTTTCTAAGCATTGTATGTGCGAGATGGTCTGAGTTTGTTTAATGGCCTTATGTGTGCTTTGGTTTTCCTTTTATGCTTCTGGTCAGTCAAATTGGATTTTCTGAAGGATTTGGCTAAATGCAGAGTGTACTCCCTGCTTGCTCCTGGGCCTGGTCCTCCCAGGGAAGAGAATCATTCCACCCAGCCAACGCCAGGGTGGAGACATCTGTATTGCTCTCAGAAAGGTCATCTTCTCCTCCGTCCCCTTGTGGTATCTCAAGAGGATCAAGAATCTGTAGGTCTTTATGGAGGATCTCAGTTCTTCACGTCTGTGCTCATCAGCTTGCCTCTCTTCTGATGGTGGCTCTCCTGATAGCTGATGCTTTAGCCAGGTCAGGGTATGGAAGCCTGAGCTCAGTGACCTGCTTATGGCCTTTCTTCAGAAATGGAGGTTTCTCAGCATCTGTATCCCTTTCAACTGAGGCTGTGTCTCCTGTCCCATGGCCCATCCCTGGCCCTGCCATCATTCCTTTTCTTAATACTGCTCTTTTTTTTGAACATTGTAAGTCCTCAGAGGCATCCTGGGCTTCATACTTGACAGTTCAGTTCTGTCAATGCAGGGGCTTTGTCCATAAATTGACAATTAGTTGTTTCAAATTCAACAGTTCAAAAATATAAGCATGCTAATTAAATCATCTGTTGTAATTACTGTTCTCCTGCCTTGCACTTTTCTTGATCAGAAAATGTAAGGCTTATCTAGGGTAACTCCTCTTGCTATGAACTGTTCACGTGATTTATAGCTTTAGATCTCAACTGTTCATCAAAAGTGAAATGTAACTGCTTGGCTCAGAGAAAATGTGTTAAAAATATTTACTGACAACGTTCTCAATTCTGTAATAGTTGAAACTCATAAGTGGTTGTGCTTTCATTATAGGCGTTAGCATTTCCAGTGCTTTAAGTAGTTTCTCTCTGCGTGGCAGCCTTAGCTGTGGCTGCCTCCCTGTAGACCCCCTGTTTAATTGCCATGGATTAGGGATGGCTTGGGAGAAGACAAGTGCTGATAACTGCATTCCCTGTGGTACAAGGAGGCGCAGGATATGGATGGGTTCTTGAGGCCATTCCCCACCACCCAGCTGTGGGAAGCAATCCTATCTGTATATAAACACAACTGATTGCCTCTGTCACCTCCTTACCTTGATGTTTCCTTCTCATCAGTCCCTGTTGGCATCTGGAAGGTGCTGCGTGGTGCTGGAAGTTGGCTGAAGAGCATCAATGTGCTGGAGGCACCATTGTCACAACGGTGTGGCCCCAGCTCTCTGCTCCCTGGTAGCAGGACACCAAGGCTAAACCTTGAGCCTCTGCTGTTGGAAAGGGATTTTGAAATTCCTATCTTGGAATATACATGGATGCTGGTTTAGTTGTAGGCTGGAGTTTTGAATTGTCATCAGCACTATTTTGACCTGTCAACAAGGTTAGTTTGGGCAATCTATGTAGGATGTTTAATAAAATACGGCATGTTGTCTTGCCCACGTTAGGATGCAATAATGAGAGATGCTAAGAGCTTTAAACACCCCAAGATTCTCCTGGATTTGAGCTGCTTCCAGGCAGTCTGCACCTGACAAAGTCTAATCTCTTTAAAGGCAGTGGTTGCGAGATTGAGCACATTAAAGAGGCTGGACTGTCGGGTCCTGGTCTAAAGAAGTTCCTCTTTCATTTTGTACTAAATGGCCTTAATAAATCTCCCTTTTCTCTTGCAGGGGAAGGTGGCACAGACAGCTTGCATGTCAGCATGCAAACACCTCTCCACCTCGCTGATGCAGCTGCTGCTGGAAGCTGAAGTGCGGCAGCTGACGCTGGGCGCCTTGCAGCAGTTCAACCTGGACGTGGAGGAGTGTGAACGTAAGATGCAAAATCGTCTTGTTTTGCTTTGCCTGTTTGTATGTCAGGACCCAAGCCAGGACTTTAGTGATGCCAAGTGTTTGGGACTGGTGAATGCCTGCAGAGCTCACTGGGACTGTCCACGATGACACTTGAAAATATCTTCAGGACAGAAGAAGCCCAGCAAATTCTAAGAGATCAAAGCTTTACTCTTGTTTTTTCTCTTTAATGCGGCCTTGATGCTTTCCAGACCATCCCTGCTTTTTGAGATGGAGTATTTTAAAAATAGGAGGGATTAGAGTGGGCAAAACATGAGGAGGGCTAACAAAAATCAGTTTACTTATGACTGTTTCTGAAAACAATAACTGGCTTATGTTCTTAAGAAGTTCTGGTCCTCTCCTGACCTCAGCTGTTTGTCTTCTCTATCTGCTGCAGGGAATTTTTTCTCAGAGCGAACCCTTTTTGTGAACTTACTGTTATGGAAAAGAGATGTCTTGCAACAAAATAGCTACATCTATTCAGAGGTGTGCCTGGAGAATCACTGCCAGCACCATGTCTTTGCTCTCAACCCTGCTTGGTTTAGTTCATCTAGTTTACACCTGAATTAGCTCTGAAGTCCTAAGGTTTCCCTCAAGTTGCTTGTTATCCTGCTCAACAGAAGCGTTAAGAAAATATAGCACAAACTGACAAAATGTCTTTTTTTCTTCCTATTTTTGTAATTTAAGCTAAAGCAGGATGGACTTGCTTCTGTACAGGAACCTCTCTTCCTTATGATGGGGATGGATTTATTATTGGGTTTTGTGCTGGGGAGGATTAACAACTGTGGCTATGGAAAAGGCAAAACTTGATAGGGCTGATAAGGAGTTCAGGAAATCTTTTAATTCCAGAAAGGATAAAGTATTTTGGGGAAGTTTTTTTTTCCAAATGCCTACATATTTGGATTCTTGCCTGATGAGAAGATTGGGATGTGTCTTGTTTAGAACATGATAAACCTGTTTACTGCAGAGTCTTCTGAACTGCAATTTGGCCCTGTGTGGCTGCCATTAAAGCTGCAGCAAAATAGTCCCTGGTCTCAGTGTGAATGGTATTAGAGCCTAAATAGCTGTGAGTTTGCTTTTACTGTCTCAGATAACTCAATGAAGTCAGTCATGTTGGGTTTGTAATCGCCTAGCACTTACACTATCAAAGGATATTCTTCCACCCTTTATAAAACGTTTTGCTGATCATGTTTTAGTTCAGCTGCACCTATCAATAGTGAGAATAAATTTATTTTGGGGAAAGATGACGCAGTAAGATTTTTGGTGTTTTCAAGGGGGTATTTTTTAATTTTTTAATGCCCTTTTGCTAATTCTCAGCACTCAGCTGAGTAGCCCTGGGAGAAGGATACCTGCTTAATGAATCATATCTAACATTTGCAGCTACATTGAATGTCATAATGCAGCAATACCTTATTTTTCTTTCAGAAGCACCTTCAGCCTTAAAGTCTAGCTCATTTGTGTCCCACCAGTGTGTCGGGGCTGCACCGGTAGCAGCTGTGTTCCCAGTCAGTGTCCACAGAGGGACAGGCAATGTTGCTGAGAATAATAGGAAAGATTTGTCATTAATAATAGTTTCCTTTGTTTTATTTTGGCTGCAAACAGGCTCATAACCCTGCAGTTTTCCATCCCATCAGTAATGTGGGTCACTAAGCAGCATCTCTTCCCTAAAAGCCCTCAATGCTAAATAAAACAAATGACGTTTAATATCAGGTTTAAAAGCCCAATTCCTTAAATTCCAATTGTTTTGTAAGACAAAACCAGAACCACTCAGACATTCAAGAGCAGGTGACGCCAACCTGAGCAGCAGGGCAGGCGACCCACTCCCCCGGCCCGAGATGCTGTCGTGGGCAAGGGAATGGAGACAGATGCTGGTGCTGTAACCTTCCTATCCATCAATGTCAACCCCAGAATGGTAAACCCAGACAAAGTCTTTTTCTTCCTTTTTGGCAGCAAAAATATGTTCCCTCATCCCTGTGGGTTTGTCTGGTGGCTTTGCTGACACTGGGAATAATTTTAGTTCTGTTTTTGAGAAGCAATGCATGCATCAAGATTTTAATGTTAGGAAAAGCCAGTCCCAAGAGTGAACTGGTGTATTCAGAAAATATGTTTCAATTTGCAAGGGTTTTGTTTGGTTGGCTTTTTTTATCTTTTACCTGAAAGCGCAGGTGTGAATCTCAGCATCCTTATTATACCAGTTGCATATTTGACTTTACGTTTCTACCTCCAGCCCTCTTTCTCTCCCTAGACCCCCAAGCCTTACTAGTTTAACAGCTTTATCATGTACTTATAATATTAAAATAGGACTTTGTAGCTGTTTGGAATACTTCCAGTGAATTCTGTGATGTGGGAGCGGGGCTTCGGAGTTTCAGTCCTGGAGTTTATTAGGCTTTTGTTTAAGTCTCTTGTGAATGCCAAAGGTATAAGCCGGCGAAGAGAGTAGTGAGGCAAATCTCTCGTGAGACCCCACCTGGAGTACTGTGTCCAGTTCTGGAGCCCCGACTACAAGAAAAATACGGATGTGCTGGAACGTGTCCAGAGAAGGGCAGTGAGGATGATCAGAGGGCTGGAGCACCTCTCCTGTGAAGACAGACTGAGAGAGTTGGGGTTGTTTGTTTGTAGAAAAGAAGACTCTGAGGAGACCTTATTGTGGCCTACCAGTATCTTAAGGGGGCCTCCAGGAAAGCTGGTGAGGGACTTTTTAGGATGTTGGGTAATGGTAGGACTAGGGGGAATGGATTAAAACTAGAGATGGGTCGATTCATAATGGACATTGGGAAGAAGTTCTTCACCATGAGGGTAGTGAGACACTGGAACAGGTTACCCAGGGAAGCTGTGGATGCCCCATCCCTGGAAGTGTTCGAGGCCAGGCTGGATAGGGCTCTGAGTAACCTGATAGTGGGAAGTGTCCCTGCCCATGGCAGGGGGATTGGAACTCGATGATCTTTAAGGTCCCTTCCAACCCTGACAATTCTATGATTCCATGATTCTATGAAATTAATGAACAGACTTAGTTGTATATTAAGCATGATTTGAAGGTAGGGTAGATAATTTGCTCTATATCAAAGTAGATATAATGCACATTCCAAGAAAATATGTTTATATGCACAGTAGATAACAATTGTAGAGGTGAAAAAGATAACAGCTTAGATTTAAAATGTCTTCTTTTAAGACAACAGTAAATTAATTCTCCAGACTTGTGGGTTCATAAAATATTTCCTGATTTATAAATAATTTGGTTTCCCATCAGCATAAAAAAGGAACGGCTGCATGAACCATTGCATCAGGCTAAAGTTTCGTGCCAGGCACGTGGAAGCCTGGACGGTTCTCCGGAGAAGCGCAAGATCGTGATGGGAACCCTTACATGCACTATGAATGCCCTCTCCCTCAAAATGTGCTTGTTTTGCATGTTTGAAGCACTGAATATACAGTTTATTAATTTTATGACCTTCAAAACGAAAACTTTCAGAGGACTGGGGAGACGTAGTAAATGAAATAAACATTAAGAGCCAAATTTTGCATCTCTTGGTCTTATGAATAGTCCCGTATATGTCAGCAGCATTTTTGGTGCGAAAGAGGCAAGAAAGAGTGGAGCTGCAAGGTTGTAAAAATCCTATTAAATTGGCTGTGATGTGAGAAACCTGGAAAAATGCGAGCTATTTTCCTGTGGCATTATCCCTTCTCCCGGTGAAACTGTGGTGCTGGAGCCTCTGGCTGGACAACAGCCCTCAAGGAGACGTAAGGCACCGGTCCTGCATGTCGAGGTGGATGTCCTCTTTGTTCCCCAGCAAAAAGCTGCTTCCCAAGATATGTGTTAAAGGTTTGAAAGTCTTTTGGTGCAGCTTTACAGCAATGTGTGTGCATGGATGGCACGGCCAACATCCAGAAAAGGACAAAAGTAATTTTTAAAACACCTCTCACTGGACAGGTGTTAGTTGTGACTCTTGTTCTTGCTGCTTGGCTTTACAGAGCTCTTTTTTTATGCAGTCAAGAGAGATTCTCTCACCTCTTTATTTAAACCTGAAGTGAAATAAGACATAGAGGTTGAATGAATTGCCCAGAAAGACACAGTAGGACATGTCTAATTATGTCTCAATTTAGGAGTGAGTTCTGGCTCCAGCCCAACGAGCCAACTTGAAAAGAGGAAAAAAAAAAACAACTCTGGAGAGGAAAAAAAAATCCTAACACAAATATTTATGTGAACCTGTAAATAGAGAGGTGATGCTTTTTTCAGAATAGGCATTTACTTTCTAAAATGGGTTTGCTGTTTTACACAATACGTCTGTAGCCCAAGATTTAACAGCACATGCAGCGTGCTTTTTGTAATTGCTACATGCCTTGTAACCCAGTTCCCTGCTCTGCTCTTTTTTGGACCTCCTAGTGCTGATATATATATATTTTATTTTTTTTATATCTTCTGTACCTCAGAGGTAGTGGGAATCAAATATAACAACCCAGATTTGGAGATTACGTCCAAAAATCAGAAAGAAAAGGGGCTGCTCTCGATCCTACAAAAGTGTTTCCCATCTATGTAACCAGTTCCAGCAGTGGTTGAGGCAGATTGTTTTTACAATACTTAGATCATAAAATAAGCAGTTCCATAATCTCTAAAGTCTTTTTAACTGATGCTTTATGAGAAATTAAAAGCACCATAAAAATTATATTTAAAATTTCATTCAACTCCCAATTTTTGGTCAGCTCGCTCCTGGGGGCAGTCAATAAGAAACACAGATGTCTCTGCTGGTTTGAGGAGTCCTCCAACCCAACAGCAAGCGTGCCAAAATGCGCTGATACGGGTCCCGGCGCAGCCATTCACCACCTCCTTCTTGGCCATGTTATCTGGCTCTGAGGACTTTCTCACGCGGAATCCCGTTGTTTGTGCAAGACGCCAGAGTTTGCCCACCACGCCAGAGGACTCCCCTCCTGTGAGCACAGGCTGCTTGCACCAGGCAAACAGCTGCCTGATGTTCTTGCAACCTGCAACCCATCAGGGATTAGCATGCACAGCGCTAGAGGTGAGCACAGTGGTTTTGAGGATAAACTCCCTGATTTTAGGTTATTGCACTGTGTGCTTGCTGGTATCCATCCTACCACAATGCACCAGCAAAAGCTCATATTTTGGGGGAGAAAAGGGGACATTGCAATGAACAGAGGGAAAGNAGTGGCTCACGGCCTCAGTCAGGTGCCTCTCTGTGCTACTCAGATGTATGGTTAAAAGGGAAAGATCCATGTTTAAAAGAAATTAAAGCTGCAGACCCTCCTGAGATGCAGGGGTCGTACGTAGGGTTGTGTTACTGCATCTGGTGGTTCTGTGCTGGCAGAGGTGGTGGTAGCCGTGTCCGTGGGAGCTCCTTACCTGTGGTGAGAGCCAGGGAGGAGGACCTATATTAGCCCATAATGAAGAGCAAAGCTACATCCTGTGTGTCCTGAGTTGCGATTGTGTGAAAGGACTATGGCTGTGATTGAGATGGTTGGTAGGAATTCCTTATGCTGCAGTATGGGAGTTGTAGGAGTTTGCAGGCTGGGATGATGGTGGTCAATGATGGTACATGGATGGTGGAAGAAGCTGATGGAGCAGCAGGGAAGAGGCATGCCAAGTAGTGGGTTAATTTCCTATCTGCCTTGGAGTGCCTGAAGGCAGTGTCCTCTAAGCCAGGGGTTTCCAATCTTTGTTTTGGAGCCAAGCCTTGCTCAGAAAATTGGCCATCTTCCCCCTGTTTTGACTATGGTGCCTGCCGTGCCCCAAGGCACTCACTGCAGCACAGCTCCTTCGCCACAGACTGGGACGGCTGTTCCTCTGCCTCCCGCTGCTGGAGGTCTGAGGCAGAACCTTGAGAGTTCCTCTCCATGGCTCGCTCTGGGTATGCTCTGCTTCGTGTCAAGGCTTCTTTCCTTCCCTGCACCATGACTTTTCTTGACCAAATTGCAGTTCATCATAGCACTTGATAAGGCTTTGCTGGGCGCGTCAGGCATAAACACAGCTCCTTCCCTTGGGTTTCCTCCAAATGACTGGCTTGGGGTCATGTATTGGTACTGCATCCTGAAACATCACAACCTGGAATGGGGCTGAGCAGCAAGAAAAAAAGCAAAAGGGTGCTGAGCATCAAGAGTGCGCAGGTGTATTTAGTGTATGAGCACATGACTGAACCAAATAATGGATTTTGGCAGCTGAGAAAGCTGCTAACTGTTGATTAAAGTGCCATTGATGTCCTAGACTGTCACAAGGTTGAGCACAGTTTGCGTGAGCTGCTTGCATAGATGGCTTGAAAGAGCACCTTTATGTTGCGGAGCAAACAGGTCCTGATGCCTGTACGAGCAAGTAGTTCAGCTCATCCCTGGGAACTTGCAGACCCTCTGTTTGCCCAGTGCCTGTTGCTCATGATGCTGGTAAGCTGCACTATTCTCTCAGAGGGCAAGAGGAGCAGATCATTTCCTTCCTTCCCACCTCTTTACCTGTCAAAACCCATCCCTCATTAGGAACCAAAACTTTGCATTTTCCTGCTGTTAAAATGGAGTGGGGTGATTTGTATTGACAGCAGAGCTGTCTTCCAAGCACTGCTGTACGTGCTTTCTGAAACGGGAAGGGTAAATTATTGGTGTGCTGAGTGACAGAGGGCATGGAAGGAGGAGCCTCTGGTCCACAGCTGCTGTGCCACTTTCCTACACTTAGATTTATCCTCCCTTATTTCTCCCTGAATTTGTTCCCCTGGGCATATAATTAATTTATTTAGTGCTTCCTTCATTTCCCTTAACTGACCTTTCTTAGAGGTTGCAAAGTACTTGCAGCGGCAAAGAAAGTGATGCCTGATGAATTAGTGCGTATAAATATGCATGGAGGAGAAGCGCGTGACTCCCCATCAATGAGCTATCAAAAATGTGTCCTTTTTGTTTACATGCTGATAGGACATATTTGGACAATGCTCTCTACTTTGGCATAGTACTTAAGTGGCATTTGCAAGTCTGACCCAGGCAAATCCTGGGCGTCTGCATGATGTCAGAGAGAAATTATCTTCCATTGTACATTGCCCTTAAACTGAGACCTCCTGCTTGCCTCTGCCATCTCTAACCATCAGCTGATTTTTACCTTATATTCACCCTTCATCTGTCCTATAATCCATCACCTGGTCTCCTTCAGCATTGTAGCTTTAGTATATCTCTTTCTATTTTCCTTCTCCTGTCTCCTTTGTAAACCTCTTGCTAATCCCATGATGTCCTCTCAGCCTCTCCTGTCCTTTTGTCTCCAACCTTTGCTGTCTGCTACGACATTTTGGATATCCTTCATCTCCAACACTTTCCTTTGTTCTCCTTTGTTACCAGGATACCCACTGATATTTATTTACCCATTCTTCTAGTCCTTTGCAAGTCTAGGAAGTGAAGAAGCCTCCATCCAGACTGATTTTGTTTAAACAATTTTCACAGTGCAGAGTTCCTCAGCTCTGCACCCACCTTCCCTTCTCCACCCATCATGGACACACACTATGGAGGCTTGTCAACCTTTGCAGCTTGAACAAGCTAATGCTGAGATGTGCACGTTCCGCTTTTCCTGGTATTAGTATTTTAATGGAGCTGAGACCTTCACATCTGCTATGAGACATTTACTATATATCTTGGGTTTGGGGTTTGGTAACCTGCATAGATCTGTAACTTGCTTCTGTAGACCTGTCGTACCGATTGTCAGGGACCAAATTTCTTAGCACAGACCTTGTACAACTTACGCTGAAGAGCTTCCTTTTCTTCTACTTCGAAACATCTAGTGGTCCATCAGTGACGAGTTCCTCCCTGGGGCTGTGGATGCTTCTCAGCTCTGTCTGCAGACCACCATGGCCCCTGAGACCACTCATCTCTACGCAGTAACAGGATTGCAGGCTCATCTTCGTCATCTCATCAAATGACAGAGAGAGGTAGAAATTTTTATGTAATGTGACCCAGTTCAGTATAATTTGGATAACTCCTCCCTCTCCCCACAGCTCTCTAGACTACCCCAGATGGGGATGAGCTTTGATAATTTGTCCTTTAATGGGGAACAGCTTCAAAGCAGAACTGTGTGGGAATGGTGTGGGTATAAATTCAATATGAAAATTACAATCTTCTCTGTGTTCCTCTTGCCTCAATTCCCACACATCATTTCTCAACCTTTTTTCCCTTTATGAGCTTCTTGAGAGTCCACGCAGATTTGTTCTTCAGCTTGAGTGTCCTCGAGGTATCATTTTGTGCCTCTGGGTAAGGTGCAGGAGGACCTGTCACTTGGCTTTTCTAAGATAGCCTTCCCTTCTTAAGGGTTTGTCTAAGAAAGATGACTTTGAGACCTACGTTCTTCACTGAGAAATGCTGAGATGGTTGTTTTCCCAAATACAAAATCTTGTTCATAACTGATGCAACCATAAGCGGATTGTCCAGGTTCCCCTTGCTAGGAGCTACTGTGGCCTCTATCCTGCAAGTCTGCTGTCATGAATTCTGGTGGTGTCGTGTAATTCAGAGAAAATCTTACCCTCAAAATGATGTTTTTGAGGAATGAAGTCGCCAGCTGTGTTTATTTGAACCACACAATGCATGTAAGACTCTGTCCCTGTGCGCGTAGCCGTGTACAGTATACAAAAAGAGATTCCCCCGTTCTGTATAATTAATTTACAGTGGATGTCTCTTTTCTGGTGTACGTTTGAACTCTTTATTCTTTGTTCATTGTAAAGGGCTTAACGGTTCCTGTTCCTTGATTCTTTCATCGGTGAAATGTTTTGGAAGAGAGGTTAGAGTCCCCCTGTGACCTGCCCTGGGTGGCCCAAGCCTGTAGACCTTGCAAAGACATTACTTTTTTGGCCTGAACACAAGTCTCTCAAACCTTTAGCCTGGCTAAATGCTTTGTACAAACAGCCGCATACTGATCTGCTCTATTCTCTTGTGATTTTCTGCTCGAGGGGCTGTACTGTAGGTGGCTTGCTATGTTTGCCACTTGCCTTGGTAGTGGAGACAGTACAATAAACGAATCCGACAGTACTGAGGCCAACACTGTGCTTGGTTGTTCCGAGAAAATTATCCTGAAATCTGGTTGAAGAGATTAAAACCAAGAAGAACTGGCTGTGTCTTTCCTCTAAAGCTCTGTTCTCCTCTTTGTTGCTTTTTTTCTTTAAGACTTTGTTCATTCCTTCTCCAAAATAAGTTTGTGGCATTGGTATGTAAAATGTGACCTACGATTACAGAAGGTACGGCTATTTTTATAACAACCGTGGGGTGAAGCATTGCATTCATTACTCTTTAGGCTTCTTACAGCCAAGTGCTGTAGCAGCGTTCTTCTGGTGTCTGAGCTGTATTCTCGCTCTCATTTCTTCTATAATACAAATAATACGCTCTCATATGCCATTTCACTTCTTGAATGTCAAGTGCATTGTTAATGCAATGGAGACTGCAATCTGTTGTATTGATGAGAATTACTGTTCAAGCAAATGTTGGTTCAATGTGCTACCGTTGTTGTACTGCGCAGTGTTAAAGGGTGGTGTCACTCCATAACTCTCACAGCCTTCCCCTCATACAGTTCCTTAGTAAGAGACTGCTAAAGGTGAGCTGCTAACTAGCAACCATGTCTTGGGATGAAATCTGTCTTGGGTTGCTCAGCAGCAGATGACAGTAGTGACAAATTCACGAGTCTTGTGAAAACATTCAAGACCCAGTCACAGGCATTTTCTCATGAGAATATGAAATTCATGCTTTCGGGAAGATCTTAAATTTCCCAACTTCATCTGTGCTTCTAAATAGATTCCTAGCAGCTGCAAAGCCCTTAAATCCAAAATAGAATTTTTCTTTCATTACAGTCCTTTCAGAGTTTCTGTTTTCCAGGGTTTCTCCAAATATAATTAGTAACATGATGTGTCCCCATCCTTAGAGGGTAGGACATAGCAGTTCAGCCAGCTTGTTGGGCACCTCAACCCTGGCATGTCTGGGACATTGAGTCATCCAGGGCAGTTTCATCCCTTGAGACGAAGCTCAAGCGCTGTTTCTTGCATCTCAAACTTTTTAGCTTCTCAGGTATGTGCTTTTCCAAAGTGGGGGTGTTTTAGGATTGATGTGGCTTTTGGGATAATTTTTCCAGATGAGACAGTGGGGTGTACAGTGAATGTGTAAAGATGATTTATGCCTTGCAGATCAGAGTCAGAAAGCTTGTGTTAATCCTCCCTTGTGTGTGTATGCTGGCACAGGCAAGCTACAGTCAAATTTTATAGCAAACATACATTAAAATGCCTTTACAGTTAAAATTAATTAAAACGGGTTTTGAGGGTTAAATATAAACTCTCTTTGTACTATTTGCAGCCTGAATATTGCAGCGTTGGTCAGTGAAGCTGTCTGGAAGCTGAGCAGCTCCTATCTCTGTCCAGTCCCGTCCTGTGCAAATGTGTCCATAGGCACAATGATGGGTGATTTCTCCTGGCTTTGATTTATGCTTTTCCTATACAAAATCTAAATGTGAACAGTCGCGTACATACTTTCTCTTTTTATTTTTTATTATTTGTTTCTAGTATTAACATTGGATAAAAGTAATGGTTTTACAGCCATGTTTGCTATTGTCCTGCAGGAGTTGTCACTTGAGTGATCACTGCAAAGATGGGTGATCATTTCAATCTTAGAGCTTCTCTGACATCTGAAAATATTAAAAAGCAAAGCTGTGGATGTCTGAAAACTGGCTGCTGTGCGCCTGGATGTACCTGTGTCTGTACTGAAGGATGTTCTCCATCCCAAGATTTTAATGGAAGGTGGAGCCGGAAAGCTGACAAATAACCCCTCTTTGGTTTCCAGAAATAACGCAGTTGAGGAACAGGACTGAGTCCCGATGTCTAATTCATTATTCTGTTCTCATTAGAGCCATGGAGACTGCTCATATGACTGGACTGTTATAGGAAGTCCTTAAAAATAGGATTGTGATGATTTGTTTTCCTCCTTTTGTGGCATTCACTTGAAAATGAGATAACTTTTGGAAAGAGAAGCATTCAAGGAGAAGACCATCTGTCATGAAATGACTCTGCTTCATGTTTAAGGACAGAACAGGCTTTGTCCTTTAGTACCTCTGTGGAATCATGGAGACAGAAGGCAAAATCCTCCTTCATTTTTTCTTAGTACTCATCTTTGTGGAGCTGCAGAAACTGTTTTGGGGATTCTTTTATGGTAAAGAACAGAATAGTTGTGTGATAATGGGCCATACGTAACTTAAAAATCTGTAGGTTCGTGTATATTCTCCCTGCCTCCTTCCTTTCTGCCATCACGCTCAGTTGCATCCCAAGAAAACATTTTGTTTCAGCATGCAGCATCTCCAGTGTCTACAGGAGCAACAAAATTCAGCCAGAGACAGAAGCTCGCTCTTAAGTCTTTCATGATGTTGAATTGTGGCTTCACAGATTAGGTCCCCTTGGTGATGAAAACTTCCACGGAGAGCAGAGATAAAGCCATTACTTTTGTAGCTAAAGAAGGTGAAAATTAAGTGAGTTGGGCAAAATCAACCCAAGGCGTATCTTCAAAAGGCGCGTTTGAGTATGTGCAGTTGTTGGCTTCATGAGCACTACCAAGTAAAAGCTGTTAAATGACATGGAAGAGCTAAGGTCCTCTAACATGAATTTGCTCAAGTCCCCCTCAATGGTTTTGGACTTGGTTTAAATAGTGGATTGGAAGAAAAATAAATTACTGAAGTATGAAATTTTGGCCAGATTAAACTGGAAGGAGGTAAATGTGGCCTTGAAAATATTCTCTTCACTTTAGAAGCCAATGTTATTCACTTGTTAGATGTCTTCATCCAACATAAATAAATACCCCACATAATGGCCGTGATTCTTCCCATTTGATGTGACTGTACACTGGCAATAGCGCGCCATACCAGATAATGCAAATAATCTGCTGCCGAATAATTAATGATGCGGCTGGGCATATTTTTTTGATGAATGCTTATGGAGCCTGGTGACAGGCGTGAAATTAGAAAATTCCTTCAGCGCCCTAAAATATAAATAGCTTTCGGAACTGAAAAGAGTTTCACAGCTGAAGATTTTATTGTGTTGAGAGGAAAAACTTTTCCACCCCCATCCCCCCCTTTCTTCTCGGCAAGTTGTTTGTCCATTCACAAAACAAATACTCTGAAGCCCAGTACGGCTCATGGGAATAAATTTCAGGTCGAATTAGTACAGTTTCCTTGCTGTCAGGACGGTGGAATTAATGGTGTTTTGATGACACGAATTTTGAAGGGCAAACAAAGACGCTGAAGGGAGGGAGACATGACTCCTTAGAAGCACGGTCCTCCTCTCCCCCAGCCTCTCTTGTCTTCCCTGTCATCCGTCTGCCAATCTCCCTGTCCATGGTTAGTTAAAGGCGCTTTTTATCCTCTTTTCTTTCCCACAGAGTTTGCCAGATCCGGCCCAGTGCCTGGGTTCCAAGGGGACACGCTGCAGTTGGCCTTCATCGACTTGAGACAAGTAAGTCTTTGTGTTTTTGTTTTTTGTTTTTCTTTTAAGATGTGTGACTGAAGACCATCAGGTCTTAAGGAAAAGGAGAGGAGGGGAAACAGCGTCGGTGATTTACGCCAGAGACCTATATTTCCCCCCTCCTCCTCCCTGCGCTTGAAGCCACCTCCTTATTGAGCGCTCTGGGGTCCTGGAGATGATGGAGGTGAAAAGGGCTGGTGGTACGGGGCTGAGAAAGAAAGCCATGCCTGACCCTGGCCAATGGGGTCCATTGTGCTCCTGTTGGCTTCTGCAGATGTGGCAAAAAGATAACTCGTTGACTCTCCCAGCTGACGCCAAGCAGGTGGTGCTAACAGAGAGAGCAGTGATGCAGAGACCGCCCGCCTTGAGGACTTTTGTTCACAGATAATGCCCACAGAGGCATTTTGCGAGGGTGAAGGAATTAGCATTCAGGCTTGTGTGGGGAGGGTATGCCTGTGTGCGCGCCCGTTTGTGTCTGTCTTTGGCTCAGCAGCCCCCTCCCCGGTCCCCTCTTCCGCAGATGGTCCCTGGCCATGAATGACAAAGTGGCTGTTGGGGAAGATGATTGGGGAAGGCTCCACCCATCGGTGCCCACCTCTTGAGGGGGCCTCATTGGAGCCAAGTTGACCATAGCAGGTACTGAGGCATTTGTGGGTCTTGGCAAGCCAATTTAGGGAATAGGACCATTCTAGCAAGTCATTTGTTTGGGGTAGAAATAGGCATTATTGATACACTAGGCTGGGGGGAAAAAGTGAGGTGGTCCTGTCATCTCTTGGCACTGAAGATGGATGAGTTGGATAGAAAGTCTGAATGAAGTAAGACTCAATGACTGATGCTTCTCTCCTATTAAAACAATCTTTTTTTGTCTGTTAAACCCCCCTGGCTTTGTCCTTCCTGCCATCATGATGCAGTGCCTCTTGTTTTCAGGGTTGACGTAGTTTGCATTCTGAAAACTTTCGGGTGCCGAGGGTATTTCTTAAATCTGCATAATCCCTTGTATCGATGATCTCCTTACCACTGGGACTGTGATTCATGCTGGAGCCGCTTTTAACCCGTAAGGGTTTGAGAACTTCTCTGAATCCAGTTGATGTGCAGGGAGCAATCTGTCATCCCATGACACCTCTGTGGAGCAGGAATAAGTTTAATAATGTTGAGTTGCCATGTGTTTGCTTTTCAGACTTGGGCCTGCCAGTAGCTGCCAAATTTGTTTGCAAAATGGTCAAAATAGCTACATGAGAAAGGTATCACTGCTATGTGTTGACACTTTTATCTTCATTAGCTTCTTGGCACTTTATTGACTGCTGTACGCAACACACTCACAACCTCCTGGGTATAAGGAAATGTGGAGTCTTTGGTCCTTTTCCAAGCACGAAGACTTGAATGCAGGGATTTTGAAGAGGAAAGCTGTGGCTGTTTGAAGAATGAAATGCCTTAAAAGTGCTCAGTGAGGTTTAGCTGGTCTGAGCCAGTGCATTAGCAGTGAAATGTTTGTATGGTTCATAAGTGCAAAAAGCAGCTAAATGAATTCAGCTCGGGTGGGGAAAAAGCTGAATAGTAGCCCTCTACAAGTGTTCCTCCTCTGTCAAATGTTCTTCTTTGTTCACAGCATTTTCTTCTTTCTTTTGGATGGCAGTCCCACCTTTTTTTCTTGCATTTAAAAATAATAGGTTTTCTGAATGTTGCAAGGAGAAAGGGCAGATGCTGTGGCCTATTCAGTTTCAGGTGAGGACAGGCTTTCCTAGATCATCTTCTGGGTAACAGGGGTGCTTGTTGATCCCACATGTTGTACAGATAATGGACGTCATCTCATTGCTCCACATAGAGAAGAATCCACCTATCACTGGCTTATTGAGATTGGCAATACTGTGCAAAAATGAGATACTTCCCAGCTCCCTTGATCCTCTCGATGACCTAATCCCGTGACATTTAATGTGTCACCAAAGTCCATCTGTGTGGAGCTCTGTTGGCTGCTCTGTGGCCATCACAGCTCCAGTGCTCCCACCACCATGGTGCTTCTTGTTGGACTGCAGCTCCAGCTGCAGGGCCTGGGAGCAGGGGGTGGCTGGAAGGGTGGATGGATGAAGACACAGCAAAGAGAGGTCTTTAATTTGTTCTTCAACTTGCTTTTGATTTCTTAGATTTGGACATTGCATTCTTTCTCTTTTGAGCTGCAAAATGTTAACAGAATATTGACTTAAAGTGTGAATGGGGGAAAAGATACCGCCTGAAAGTGTGTTTCTGTCTGTTTGCCTTTGCCTGGGAAGGATCACCGGCGTAGCCAATAAAAGGGTATTTCCAACCTGAAATCCAGACAGCCTTCTCAAAATGTTAAGAGTAATTTCAGGCTTATATTTCAGGTAGGTTTATACTTACTGTGGACCTGTCCTGTCAATTAGTGTGGCTTTGCACAAGCAGGCAGAAGCAGTCTGGCTTGGTTACGTAGGGAGGAAAATGGCTGGGCAAAAAAATGCACCAAGTAAGTGTATTTCAGTACTAGCTGTTACAGAGCAATTGTAGATGAGAGAAAAATTTCAAAGTAATGTGGGATGATTGTGTTTAAGGGAATGACCAAAATGAATTCTTAGTACAATAAAATATAAAATGGTAGGAAAAGGTAGCGATTTGGTTTGTGTCTTGAGTACAGATCCTTGTAGTGGAAAACAAGCCCTGTAAAAATGTCACTGTCTAGGATCATCAGAGTTCCTCCTTGTACAGTGCAGCAGACTCAAGTATAAGCTCCCTCTGTACATTGAAAGCCTCATTTTCCCCTTGTGCTCTCGGAAGTTGGGAGCAATTCCATCACCGTATGGTAAAGAGGAAAAAGAGTCAAGCCCAGAGAATTAAAATTGCTATTCTGAGTAGACATAAGTTAAAAAGTGACTATTCTTCCCATCCTGGGACAATTCTAAATCCATAAATACCTTTAATGAAGTGATAAACTAAAACAAGTTGCATCTCAAATCCTGCTGTAAGAACCCTTTTATAACAAGTGTCTGACAGTGATAACTCAAATATTTAAGGCTTTACAAGGAAGCAATAGTTACTTTTCCCCCTTAAGGTTTAAAATTTGTTCTCACGCACTTAGTGCTGTATATTAGAAATATGAAATAAATTTAGTTCCATAAATAACCTTGTGAAAATATGAAAGGTGCCCAAATAATTCAGTTTTCTGAATCTTTCTTTCAAAAGTGACTTAGGCGCTTCTGTCTAAATACCGTTGAATGTCCAAATACCACTGAAGATCTCCAGGAGACTTCAAATCAGCTCCAAGCCTGCACATGCAGTAAGTTCACTGTTCTCTCTGCAGCTTCTGGCCAGCTGGAAATGTTTTAGCTTTTAATTTTCATGGGTTTATTATAAGAAAGTTGGTTGAAGTGGAAGGTTTTATGTTTGTCTGTGAAGTCGCTGCAATCCACAGCCATGCTGATCTCTCCTAGAAGCCAGATCGACACTCATGGCTGCCCGCCAAGGAAAATCTGTCTCCAGCACTCGAAGAATTTCACTCTGGGCTCTAGCAAGGGAACGTCCTCGATGGATTAGAGCTCCTTACTCTTGGCCTCTCTGTCCAGCGAATTATAAATCCTGTGTGTTAAATTTCCTCTGCAAGTGCAAACTTCAGCATCGAGAGAGATTTAGAGAGAGGCAGGCAGGAGCCTGTCTTTTTGGAGGCACACATATGTGCAAGGGAGGATCCGTTCTTCTGCTCCATCATTTTTCTGTTTTGATTAATGGTTGTAACTTGAAGGTGGTTATGAATTTGAGCATCAACCTTCAAACGCCATGAGTGAGGTTAAGACAGACAAGTGCTGTCGCTGAGTGTGGAACAGTTCTGCTTTCCACTTGTCCAATAGCAAACTTTTTATGCGTCTTTTTACTGTGTTCGAAATCCAGTTGTGGTTATTGTGGGTTCGTGTTGGATGCCGGCCAGCTGAGTAGTGAGAGGTCTCCCTCTGATGCATTAATTTTACCTCTGATAGAGATGCTTAGTAAAACAGTGTTCCCCTCAGGAACAAAATTCCCTTCTATCCCTAATCTGTGCCCTGTTCTTTCCTCCGTACAGGTTTCCTATCTCTTCTGGATTGTTTGCATAGTTACTGCAGAGGTTTTGTTTTTTCACTTAGAAGACGAAATACGAAGTTAGGCAGGAGCTTTTAGCCATGTGAAATGTGCAGTTGTTCTATCTTTGTGTCTCTTAATTTCTCACAATGACTTCTGAACCTTCTGGCCCATTTTAGCCATATGTGTTTGGTGAGCTTCAAAGGTATAACAGCCCTACACATTTTTCTGAAAATACGAGCCAAGATAGAGGAGAAAAGCTGCAGTGTGAATTCATCCCTTAGACTCAGCCTTGAGAGACCCATGGGGAAACCTGGATTTCTTGGTTCTGTGCGTGGTTTAAGGAACTACTTGCTCCATTGTAGGGAATAGCAAACTGTGAGGTTACGTTGAGAGGGACAGTAATGCTGGCATTTGTGGATATCCAGCTCAGCTTCTAATTAAATCATCAGGTGATAGACAGATAAGGTTTTTAAAACTCTATCTGGCTTGGTTGTTAACTGCTTTAAAGGCACTTGAGGCTTGGACTTGTGCGAGGTGAGCCTATATCGACTGAGATGTATCCCTGGCTCCTACTGCTACCATGTTGTCCAGGGCTTCCATACCCAGCCCCAGGAATGGTGGCCAAGGGGAAGCCCATGCAAATTTGGGCTGAAGGGCCAAGACCCCATGGGTCTGTGCCTTGGCATGACACTGCAAGGCTCTGGCCACCTCTCTACTCTGTTACCTGAGTAGGAAGATGGAGATAGTCCCCCCAAGAGCTCTAAGGTAGCACTCAGGACAGCATGCAAGTTCATTCCCACCAGGCAGGAAGCCCTGGGTTGTTGTTGTTTTTTAATTTGTTTCTGTATTTTGCAGTTAAATGTGGTTTCCCTGCCCTGCAAAGTCTAATGAGATATCTGAGGAGCAATGCAAAAGCAAGATTTTGGGTGAGCCTTGGAGCCGGTCCTGAGCCTGCTGAGGGAGGGACTGCCAGTGCCATGAGTGTGCAGTGGCATGGATAGAGGCTTGTTACATGTGAAACTGGTTTGGCTTATTTTATGCCACTTGTTTTGCTGGTAGATGCAACAGAAGTTGAAAATCATATTAGAGGGGGGGTCAATTAAGTTAACTATCTTTGGCAAGATGTTTACTCTTCACATGTACTTGCTTGTGTCTTTGAAGCACAGGTTTTTGTTGTAAGAGAAGTTGGAGACAGAGTAGCTGCCGTGTTAATCATTGGATGCAGTAAGGCAGAGATGAAAAAGCGACTGATGGGCTTCAGCTCATCTACTTGCTTATCAGTTGCTATTTTCCATAACCAAATTGTTCTGTAGACTGGCCCGCTGTCTCAATACCTTGCCTGTCTTTCAGCCTCATGGCTCAGCTGGCTCTCCCAAATGCCCGTTGCACTGCTCTGGGAAAGACCGCAGCACGGGGGATCTATATACTATCTTTTTTGAGAAGCACTCTTGTAAGTTTTCATTTGTGGTCATCTTTAGTGTTGAATGGTCTTTGCCAAGGGAACTTTCACCATAGGATGGCAACATTTACGTTTTACGTCTCACTTAACTTACGTTCTCTGCTTTCCTTTTAACTGTATCCCTTTACTCTTGCATTTACCTTGTATCCTGTCCTTGCTTAATAATGCTTGCTTTAATTATTTAGCTGTTGCTGTGTGGCCTCTGCCACATTCTCCTCTCCATCTCAGTGATCTGAAGCCCTTCACTGGCTCTTGAGAGTGGTCCTGCATGCCCTGCCCGCAGCTGTCTCCCAAGCAGTGTCAAACGAAATGTTGAATGCTATTAATCTTTCATTGCAAATGTCATCTTCTTGTGCACTAAGGAAACAAGAGGTGTGAAGACACATGTTCCAGTTGCAGCCTTAATTCTTAATTACCTGGTGATGATGGGTTTGAGCTAGTTTTATCATTACCCTTAAATATAGGGTTTTGCTGTTAAGATTGTATCTCCAGGCTGTTAATTACTTTTGTTGCTCCTCTCAGAGTTCCTTCCACTGATTGGTATCTTTTGGGTAATACATCCACCATTATTAATCATGTTCATTATGGTAGTGCCTACAGGCCAACTAACAACTGCCCATTTTGCTGTGTTTTGTGCAAACATGAAGACCTGAACAGTCTAAACAGATAATGGAGACCAGAAAAGGCAGATCAAATGTGTCTAACTTACAGCCAAACGCATTACTGACAATTAAGTGGTATTTTGTTTCCTAACACCCATGAATGTGACAGATGCTTTTCTAGGCATCCAAAAGCCATATCCAACTCAGCTTCCCAGAAGTGGTGATATTATCGCCTTCATCCTCTGTCACACCTCTCTACTTCCACAGACCCAAATTATGCTGGTTTTTTAAAATCCACAATTGCCTGGGGAAACCAATTCCAAAGATGTAGTCTGGTATTAATTTATGGTGGACTTCAGTGGTGTCTGGGCCACTCCAGCACCATGCTGTGTTTCCTCTCAAAAGTTATCTGCATAGAGTAATACAATAATTTTGTTAACAAAAAAAAAGACTTGTACATTATCTTTCTGTATGAAGAAATAGTGCCTGGCTTTGTTTTCTGAATCCATATTTGGAATGAAATTACCTTTGAAAATGTTTGCTGTAGTCACTTGGTGGAAAGTAACAGTTTGGGTAAAGTCATAGATTTATTAAGGCCCATTTAAAACCTTATGAAATTCATGTACTCATATTGTATCAGTGATTTACTGTTTGGATGGTGGAGGTGGACATACCCTTCAGTTCAGGTTGGAATCCTGGCTATGAGGAAAACATGGTACCTGTTTTGCCTGTGAACAAGGTGTGCCCGAGGCCCCTCAGCAGATGAATTTCACATGAGGATGTGGGACCTATTTTCATGTTACCCTTTATGCTTCAAATGCCCTTTTGACTTCCATTAGTTTAAGGTATTTAGATGTTTCCATCCATTTGTCTCCCACCCCATGTCTCCCTAGGAAACTTGGAAGAAGTGAAGAAATAGAAAGATAAGATGGAGTGAATGATGTTAACAAAACCCAGCCAAAATTAACAAAGAAAACCCTTCAGATGTTTCATGAGGGCCTTTTTTGCCTTATTTCATGCTCTTAATACCACCTGATCCTTCTACGTTGATATTAGCACCATCCTTTTTACCTCTTGTTGGTAACATCAGAGTAAGGTACTTTCTCTTTGAACCTTGGTTAAAAGCTGTCTCAGAGCAGTTATGACACCTCTAAGAAGTAGCAAGAGATGGTTTGCAAGCTGTGTTGAAACCTCCTAAATGCCAGGCTGGACTCCAGTGCATGGTCAAGCTCTCTCAGGCATCCTGCACCTCTGGTGGTGCTCAACTTATCCAGAGTACTCACTGGGAAAGGTGCTCCATGTTGGAGACCAATCATGGGTGACAGATAGAGGCATTTTTTCTCCACTCCAATGCATCTTTAGACTAATGCCAATGGAGATGTGTTCAGGCATGGATTGTTGGGCAGGCATTGCCCAGGGAACTGTGCAGGAATCCCCCGGGCTGCGGCTAACCCAGTGCACCAGGAAGGACATTCCAGGGTCTTGGCCAAACCACTGTGTTTCTTGCTTGTTAGGCTCAGGGTATGTTTTTTTTAGTGCCCCCAAACCAACAGTATTTGAAAAGGGCACATTAAGTAGTTTATTTATTTTTAAATCAGTGTTAACTGCCTGACTCACAAAGGAAAGATGCTTCAAAGTTTGTGCTGAAAATCCAAGCTGCTGCTTGCTGTGCTCTGCAGAAAGGGAATGGGGAGAGGGAAAGGCACACGAAGGCGTGAGCTCAGAGCATATTTAGAGCCTTAACTCTGATTTTTCTTGCTTGGTGGGTTTAAGCTAGTCTTAGTGTTACTTTAAACATAGCCTTTTGTAGTTCAATTATGTTAAAATCACACAGATCCCTAGTTCGTTCATCTGCTCGGACTCGGTCAGAATCCATCACTCTTGATCCAGGAGGGATGTTTTGGCATGGTGAGGAATTAAAAGTGCCTGGATGCTCCCCAGAGCCTTCAAACAAAAAAAAAATCAAGAGTGCAAACATATTCTGTTAGCACTTCTCTTACACGGAGAGTGCTGCCTGGGTTTCTTTCGTTAGGGCATGGCAATTGAAATTGTGGAGCCTGTCGACACTTTACAGACTGGAACAATAAAAGCAAACAAACAATCAAATCCTCTTTCACTGGGAGATTTTTGGGCTAGACAAAGGAAATAAAGGGAGGAAATGAGGAATTTGAAAGCAAGAAATAGATTTTTCTACCTCATGGGTGGATGTTAAATTCCTCAAGATGTCATGTAAACACGGCACCAGGCTTGTTTAGATGTTGAAATCAGAAGATGGTCGGCCGGGAGATTCTTGTTCTCACCTTAATCTATGCTTTAGGCTGACACTTGGGGTTTGCTCAAGAATAATTAGGCTTTTCGCGCTGTGGCCACCCATAGGTCTGGGGTTTAGTTTCATACACCCCATGCAGCTGTATCCATCTGCTGAGGTTAATACAGAAATTACATTTTTCTTTTCAAGGCTGTGTGCTGAGAGCGATTCAGTAAAACATTATGCTATCACTCATTATTCCTTTCCATATTCTTGTTTTCATGTATATTTTATGGTAAAACAAGCAGTGCATCACTCAGACAGGACTCCATGAAGAATCTCAGCAGAAGGGGACCTTACTCTGGAATGGGAACACCTTTTAGTTGGATTTTATTCCTCTAAGACTCAGCTGTAGACCCTGCCTCCTCCTGAACACCCTCAGCTCTGGCTGCTCACGGTTCATCCACCCTGGAGCAGGTTGCTGTTACTTCAGGCGTCTGCTGCGGGGCATGAACAGCAGGAGCTGGCCCGTGCTGGTGGGAGGAGAGATCTGCACCCCACTGTGCCCTCTAATTGCAGGAAGCCGTGAGACAGTCATCTGACCGGGGACACAGACACCGCTGGAGTTATAAGGCCCACTTTCACCTTTAACCTGCTGATTAAGTCAGTATCGACAGGGAATAGAGAGGGCCAGAGGTGGTTACCCTTCACCTCAACGTCCCCGCCTGTGAAACCGAATCCACTCTGGTGATCTGTGTGTGCTTGGGAGCTGTCACTCTTGAGCTGCTGAGGAAGAGCAGTTCATAAAGAAGCCTTTATGGAGCTGCCTTTCACGACATCCTAGCTTCACCTTATGCAACGTGGGTTTTTTTTTTTTCCCTCGAGAGCTCCTGTTGCTGCTGTGAAAGTGAAGAGTCACTTGGCTTGGCTGCTCCCTGGAGTGTGTCAGCTGGACCTCGGTGGGTGGTAAAGTCAGTTTTGCAGAGCAGTCTTGTCTTTGAAGTTGTAGGGGAACAGTATTGCAATGCAACCGTGTAATTCTTCTCCTTGGGATCTCTCAAGTGCAGCTGGTTTGTTGGGTTGTCATTTCAGAGCAAGGAAACCTAAGCTCTTGAAAAGTCTATTGTAATGTTTTGCCAGTCAAGCAGTCAACTTTCTGAAATAACGCACGCAAATCAAAAAGCCACCAATGGCGTGATGAACATTTGGGGAAAGTAAGCAAGACAGGGCTACTGGTGCTTTTGTCCATCAAGATGACTTCAGTTGCAAGGCAGTTGTTTGAGAAGCTTTTGATACCCCGTATCCTTCAGGAATGAGTTATTAATTGGCTTTTAGACAACCAGTCCCAGAGCAGTCTGTTGTCGGACTCTCCCATTGATTTTTTCCATTTAATTTAAAGAGTACACACATTGACTAGCATTTATGTAGTGTCGTACACGTGGATTAAGAGGTTAATAAATGAGATAAGGTTTGTGAGGAAAGGCAGTGACTGATGTGCAAGAGCCCTGCCTCTTCATGCTTCAACCTGAAGCAGGGGAGAGCAGGCGCAGGAATGGCAGTGGTACTGGAACTTTGAAGGAAAACAGTAGAGAGGAGATGTGTGCTCCAAATAAGTTGAGAGTTGAGATCTCAGGGTTGTGTTTTAAGATTATTTTAATATTATATTTCAGGCAATGATTCCTTCGTGAAGCTCGGTCCCTTGAGGTTAACGTACTGCCCATCTCGCACAAAAGCATCTGTCCTTTTCAGTTGTCATTTTTATTGATGAATTGACAGCAAGGTGGCACTATATAGCAAGGAACATCACAGTATGATTTATTTCAACTTTTCTCTTAGTCCCCCCTCATCTCATGATAAAAATAGTAAATGTCATTCCTATAGGTTTTGTTGCTTCCAGGGCATGTGTGTTTGTGTACCCGTTTGTCGACACAAACACAATGCAGTAGTTGTTGCTGTTAGATGTATAAATGGGTTATTTTCTAGGTTGGTTCTATTAAGAGAGTTTACAGATTGATCTGGTGATAGTGGGAAGTTTTGTGCTTTTGCTCTAAATCAGTGTTTAAGTGCAGACGTCCTCTAGAATAGGAGGAGAGTGGTACAGATGTTTAAATGTGGATGTCTGCTGCTGTTGTAGAAGCCCAGAGGTATCCTAGGTGTCCAAGAGAGACAGGTAGATAGGACACAGGCATTCAAGAGACTTGTGCCTTGCTACAGTAGCAGTTGGTGCATGCCCTTCACCAGATACCTCTGTTTAGGACCTGAACTGCTTTGTGTGACTGATGGTTTATTAGATGTATGTCAACATCTGTTGCAGTGACAAAATTGAGCTTTGAGGTAACAGCTCTGCTACTAGTAGAAGTAGTGGAAGGTGAGGTGGGTTTTGTTTTAGCTCATGAGTGGTTGTGTTCCAGGTATATGTGCTAATGCAGTTTCCGTTTCTATCCTTAAATTTCAGGGAGCCAGGAGTTGGGAGCATGGTCTCCAGAAGGCAATTCTTTAGGGGGATGAGAGGAAATGGCCTCAAGTTGTGCCAGGCGAGGTTTACATTGGATATTAGGACAAATTTCTTCACAAAAATGGTTGTCAAGCACTGAGACGAGCTGCCCAGGGAAGTGGTTGAGTCACCATCCCTGGAAGTATTTAAAAGGCACGTAAACATGGTGGTTAGGGACACGGTTTAGTGTTGGACCTGGTAGTGTTAGGCTGATGGTTGGACTCTGTGATCTTAAGGGTCTTTTCCAACCTAATTAATTATGTGATTCTTCACACCCAGAGTTAAAGTGAACAAACCAGAAATATCCTTGGTTGACTTTCTAGCTTTCAGGTTGACTTTGCATTCCTGCCCATTAGTAAAATGAACACTTAATCCTAGAAACATAATAAACTTCACCAAAGTATCAGCGATTTAAAAAGCATTAGAAATCCAGTGTGCAATTTTGACTAAATAGTAGAATAAGTACCCTTATTATTGCCTATTTTTTACGTATCCAAAACAACAGTGTGTGACTTCCAAGGTGGTTTGTGAGATCAGCAGAGTGCTAAGAGGGCTCTGTGTGCTATGATACATACGGAGGAAGAGAGCAATTAGGCTAATGGTCTTTAATTGATAAAGATTGAGTTGGTCTGACCACCAGCGCAGAGGAGCGGCAGTTTTCTGCTGTGGGGCTTGTTGGAGGATCTGGCTGAAGGTGAAACCAGTCTAACACACAGATTTTGCACCTGGACTTAAGATCAAGTACGAAGACTGAACAAAGTGAGGACAGGTTTGTTTTGGACCAGGAGGACCTCCTGAACTTTCAGGACTGTCCAGGCAATGCAGAGGAGAGTAAACGAGGGTGAGAGAAACAGTACATCTATGTATGTGGGCAATGTAAGTGGCCCACCAAGGAGTTTCTGCTTTGCAGGAGAGTTTGTTGATTGTGCTCTTTTCACAGTGCATTGCATGTTGGTTGTAGCTAACATCTGAGATGAGGTGAAGCCATGTGGATGAACTGCATTTTGCAGGCTTTACCCTTTCTCTGGTGAGAGGGTTTGACGTATCTCCAAGGACTGTTGAGGTTTCAGCTGAGATGGTCTTTCCTCTGTGGAATACCTATGGCTTCTGACAGGTCCAAGCAGAAAACGTGCATCTCACTTGGCTCAGTTGAGGTTAAGCAATGGAAGAATCATGAAGTCTTCTCCTCCACCTCTTACTCCCTTTGAGTTGGTAATGGCAAGATGCGAACACCTTTTCAGACCATGTATCTACAAAGCCTTCTGCAGGAGGCACTTCCAATGCACACAGAGAGGGTGGTTGATGCCCCTTTTGTCAAAAAACCTCATGTGTTTTATAATAACCTCTGACTCTTCTGCACCAAAAAGCAGAAACATCTTGCTGATTCCCACAGGGGTGAGGAATGGGGTGGTTTCCACCGTGGGATACATCTTCCTGTGCTTGCAGACAAGTCAACACCGAAAGTGGAGGAAAAGACGTGAAGGGAAGGGATGCATATGACTCCAGACAGTGTTTATTATATTTAACTGTAATCTGTTCATTTAACGCCTGTTATTACTGGATGCTTTAACACGTTCTTCTTAGGCACCATGTCTGCACTGGTGGGGCTGTTTTGAGATGCCAGACAGGTTTATGCTGCAAAGACCCATCACCAGTTTACGGTATGTTTTCACATGGTTCTGTTGGATAATCCCTCGCTCTTTCTAATAAATCTAACAAAGTGCAGCATTTATTCGGGTCATGTGCTCATGCATATTAATCTCTTCAGGCGGCTTCTCCTTCATTCATTTATATTCTCCTTCGCTATCAGGGCCCGCCAAAGGCAGTTCCCTTGGGGATGTATTTTCGTGTAACAGCTAGCTGGCGTCAAGTCTCGCCGATCGATACTGTGCATACTTTCAGCGTTTAAATTACCACCATGGTCTGTTGGTCTTGGCTTAGGCAAAAGAATCCCGATGATGAAATGACACTCGATCTGGAGTTTGCCAGATAGTGTAAACAAGCACATTAGTTGGACCGGATAGGCATGATAATTGCAGAGTGAGGCTGTTGCTTGAATGGATCCATTAAAGTTGGCTTCAGGGAGCTGCATCATTCTTTTAGATTGCTGCAAAGAAAGGACTGAAAAAAAAATAGTCGTGGCTGGAAGATCTTGCCGCAGAAGAGTGAAGCACCAAATTTCTTCTTAACTCTTTGTTGCTGATCTTGTGCTGCTTGCTGTGTGCAATTCAGGATGTTGGGTCGCTTGGGGATCCACTTTTTTGTGCTTCATGTTGTAGGACAGCTGTGGTTAAATATGGTTAAATGGGGCTGTCGCTATTGAGCAATTGCATGCTGCAGAAAATAGGTAGAGTTTTATGTCCTCCTATTCCAGGCATCAGATCCTTCATTGAACCCATCAGAGAGGAGAAGCATCCACCTTTTTCCTTCTCCAGAGCAGTTCTCACTGTTTTCAGAGGGCAGGGGTGAACATTTTACTTGCTTTAAGAATTTTCATGCTTTGGAGCCAAGTGGGTACCAGAAATGCTGCAATTTGGATGGGAGCTCCCTGGGAAAAGCAGTGCATGGCATGAATTTGGAAAGGTCTGCCAGAGGAGTGATGGGCAGATCCTGATGTTTGTTTCCTGATACCTCCTCACGTTAGTTGAGAAACAGCTTTGCCATGGGGAAGAAGGTTTTCGGGAGATGTTTGGGTTATTTTGACTGAAGTTTGAGAATTCAGCTGTAAGAATATGTTCACAATTTTAAGAGCTGCTCCACAGCTCTTAAAAAAATATATTGTAATACTAGATTTTAGCTGGCCCAACTTGGGTTTACTGGGTAATCTGCTGGGGTGGCGACAGTTGGATTCTGTGTGTCACCAAGAGCCTTCATCTTTCTTGAGCAAATCCTGAGTTCATTAAATCAGGTAATTTAGCTCTGTGACTCGGTTCTTGTCTTATTTGATTAGTTGCTCAGCTGTGGTGGTTGGCCAGTCAAAATTTGGGCCATGGCCTGGTTTGACCAGACAGAGGTTTCAGAGCTTTCATTTATGCTGTGTAGTTGGAAGTTTTGCGCCATTTGGAATGCAAACTCTTGTAAGCAGTAGATTTGTTTAATCTGTGTGATTTTATTATTTTTTTTGTAGCTTCCCATGAACTGTCTGGTTCTGTCTCCCCTGATGGGTGCTGGGCTGGGTGGGGCTGGGAGTTCCTGGCGTTGGAAATTTACGTTGTCCTGGGCGGGCGCATGTGTCTTTGAATTTTACTTAAAGCGTGTTTACGTTTTGAGCATGGGCTGGAGCACCCTGATACGCTGAGTATCATAAAAAAAAAAAAAAAAAGGGTCTGGCTTTTGTCAGACAGACAGACAGAGAAGGAGCAATAGGTATATACCACGCCAAGACTCACTTGGCATCTCCCCATCCTCCTGTTCACAGCAGTCTCATCTGCCCAAGTGGAAGAGTAAATACTCCTCCAATCTAATCACGTTAAATGTTCCAGAGTGTAATACCTTAATTTGGTTGCTGACATGAGGGCTGATGGGGAAATGATGTGGTAATCAGGAATGACAGCGATGGTAGATAGGAATCTTTTGTTTCAAAGATTAAGGGAGCCTGAGTAGATAGTCTTGTTGGGTGTGCCCCGTAACCAGGAATAGTCCTCACATGCTGACTCAGAGCACAAAGCCACTCATGAAAGTTGAGTCTTTCTGCAGATGGCTTGACTTGTTCTCATCTAAACCTGTTACTGGCCTCTGGAAAATCCTGTTCAAGGTCAGAGGCATCTACGGTTGGACTTGATGGTCTTAAAGGTCTTTTCTAACCTAAATGATTCTATGATTCTTTGTAGTATTAAGTTGTTGTGAGTACACTATAAAGAAAAAAGCAACAAAACATATAATGCATCTTTTCTTCTTTTTTGTGGCAACTTGGAACCAAAGCATATGAAGTCTGTTACTGCTCTGCTCCTCTTAATGTTTAAAATCTGGAGGGGGGAGGGAATCCTCCCTGGAATGCACACCCTATGCAGAATTGCATTTCAAAAGTGTTTGAAAACAATCGCTTCTGCAGGAGTAGGAGCTAATTTGAACAGCCAGTTCTGTCCTTGAGATGTACATTCCAGGATGCCGGAGAAAAATAGCAGGCTGGAATTTGCTTCATGTTTGAGGTTAGTTTGAAAGGAGTCCGGCGCTTTTATTGAGGGTGGTTTTTATATAGCAGCTCTCAGTGGAAACAGTTTGTCTTTTATATTTTTAGGTTAAGGGATTTCTTTAAGGTCAGCCTGAGTTCAAACAATTTTCTCTTTTGCCTTGATGAAGGTAGGCATTATTATTTGAAATGACTGGGGTCCAAGCTTGCTGTATAACCTCTTGGGCATGTTATTCTATATGGTTGTGGAAGCAGGTTGATGAAATGAATGTGCACATGTCATTTCCCGGTTTGTGGAAAAGTTCTGTTTCCATTTTATTCCCTTTGAACGTGTGAAAGTTTTCTGTGAGAATCAACTGTCATTTTGGACACTCGTTGCCTTGAAGAGGAGCATTGCTCATGGACTTAATTGCAGACTCTATAATTTTAGGGCATTTAAATATCCCTCTACCTTTTAGCCACTTGCAACTTTCTCCAAAGGCAGAAGAAGCCTTCAGCACAAATTTCTCTCCAGTAGCATATTTTTCCTATAGATTATCCTTTAATATACATTATGAGAATATTCTACTCTCGTAAAGAGATAGTCCAGCATGTGTGGGGCTGTATGCATAAATATATATGAAGTTACAAAGTTTTCCAAGAGGAAAAGATGATGTAATGGACTATGGAAGTAATATTTTTTTTTACTCTTTCTCTCATCCGATCACACTAGTGATATAAATAGTGGAAAAAGGCACAGACCCACTGAAATGTAAACCACTCCAGTAAAGCTCCCCCATCGCTGTGTGCTGGGTTCAGGCAGCAAGCGGCATCCATCAGTGGTTTCCAGCACATTAGCGGCAACGTGTGGAGCCGTCTGTCATGGCTTGGAGGTGCCAAACCGATTCAGCAGTTCATTAGACAAGGCCAGAACAAAAAAAATAGTCTAGAAAATCAGCATATAGATGGGAGAAGGGGAGACTGGAGAGCTGGAGGAAGCACAGTCTGTGCAGTGCTGTAATTTACTGAGTCATTTGCCACTGCACCCCGTCGTGTGGTCAGGGCAGTTCATTCACCACCTCTGCAGGGGACTTTGGTCAACAGCAGCACCGATGCTTCAATGAGTGGCACCTGTCCTCTTCAAAACCACCTCAGACATGTCCCAGCATCATGCTTGGGAGGTACCATTCTGGTGGACACACCTCAGCTTGGATTAAGTTCAAAAGAGAGCTCCAGATAATGTTGTTTGCTATTTTCAGAGCTGAGTTTGAGTTTTAAATGATTTGTTCTAACAAAATTTTTTACCAGCGTGATGGCTTGAAGAAATAAACACCTGCTTTGGTGCATCTGCAAGGCAGCTCTGCTCCATGAGAACCTGCATTCAACCCTCTTCCGCAAACCCTCTAGAGATGTTTGCAGAAAGCGTTTCTGAGCCTGAGCTGTTAGCCATCCATGGCCACCTACAGAACAACAGGACTTCACTAGTTTGCTTCTTCCAGCATCCTTATTCTGGCAGATGTGCCTTTATCTTCCTGCCTTTCATTCCCTCTTGTAAGTTGGACATTGCCTTGGGGATGGTGGGTACAGCTGGCCAAGAAGCTACATGCAGCATATGCAGGACAGGTTTTTTTAGGGCAGTTGAAGCTCTGTTTTCACCTTCTTGTCTTGTTATTAAGCCTTTTTTAAACAAGTGCAACACTGGATAATGCCAGCTTTTTGTTTCTATTTGGTGCTTGCGTTGTCTGGATGGATTTCGTCTCTTCTGGTGTGTTCAGAGACCAAATTCTGTATCTTCACAGGCTGCATTGCCACAGTGACTGCAGAGGTAGCAATGTGAACTAGAAATGTTTTGGTTCAGTTTTCTCATTTCTGCTTTTCAAGCTGTCTGTTTGCAGGTCTGTAACTCAACTCTAATGCGTCACTCACCACTTAGCTGCGCTCAGGCACCCAATAGTTTGCTTGAAGAGAAACCTCATGCTCTGCAGTTACACTGGGATTTGAGATGTACTTGTTTGACTCAAATTATTGACTGACAGTGTACTGATTGGCTTTATTTCTAAGTGAGCACCGCACAGATGCAGTACCTACCAATTTACTGTACAAGCTGTGTTTCGTTTTGAACATGAGAGTTCAGTGAGGGAATACCAGCAGAGCAGTGCATCGAGTTAAAGCAGAAATCAAGTCTTGAGTTAAAGCTTTGGCGTTGCTGATGTCCTATTTAAGGCCGATTTGAAGGACATACACAAAGTGTTTGCACAACTATTCTACAAGGCAAAACCATTTACAGTGCCAAGATTGGAAAGCTCATTTTAATTTTTATATTGGATCTGTCTGCAGAGTTTATGTAATTTGGTGTGCTTTTCTTGTGAATAAGCACTTTAATACTCTTTTACTCAGAATCTAAGATCTCCTCCAGCAGTGGAAGGTATATGAGACCTCCAGAAAGGTCATCACAGCCCCAAGCCAGAGCAGCACATTCCCTTTTAGCTGTTTTCTGTGGAACAGATAGAAATGTAGGTTTCTTCAGAAGCTTACTCAGAAATGCATTTCTGAAGGTTTTCTCATCTTCCGTGTCCTGGGAAAGCCTGCATGTGGTGATAGCAAGCAAGATTGATGGTAGACTTTGAGTCTTACATTGAAGATCAAGAGCTTGAATAGATTAATGAGTTGGATATTTTTCAAATGAAACCAATGGCAAATTTGCTGAAGTTTTGTGCAGGATCTGGCCCTTACAGAGTAACTAAATTATTGGTGACTTCTCACAGCTATGTTTAGCTACACTTAATGGGAAAGTTGTACCAGTTGGGAGGACTGGTACATTGTCCTCATTCTTGGCAACCTCTGATACCTTTCTGCATGCAGGCATATACCTCTTTATATACATATTTGCTCTTTGTTTGGTTTTTTTATCACTTTCTTCCCCATACAGATCTCCTTTCCTTACTCTTGTTCTCATACACATTTTGTTCCCTCCTATTTGTAATCCTTGGTGTTTCCTGAAAAACAGTAAGAAAACAGATCAGACATTCAGTGGGCTGTCTTAAGGTAGGATATCTAAAATACCTCTTATTTCTTTGGGAAAAAAAGATATTCCAGAACATGACCATGTAGCACAAAAAAGTGTTGTCTTTTGCTGGTCGCTTCAAGAAGACTCTGGTTCTTTTTTTCTGTAGCTGCCTTTTGGGTTGATAGGTACTAAAATTATTAATCTCATAACTCTCAGCTTTTAGTTTGGGTCCTGAAAATATATGTGAATTTAAATTTATTTTATTTTATTTTTATTTTAAATTAAACTAGTGGAAAGTTGAAAGAATTAAGAGTGTTCTTTCTGAGAGGAAACCACCCACCCAGATATCACAGAAGAATAGGATTCATCTGCCCTTTGGTTTTAGGTCATTTTGAGAGTTCACGTTGGCTTTGATTTAAAAAGATTTGGGAAAACGTTGTAGCGCTGCTGACTGGCCAACTTTTTGCTTCTTGAGCTGAGCATTGCTGTGTTTCAGGATGAACTTCCACCTGTTTTGCAGGTCCAAAAACCTTGGAAAGTAAATTATCAATGTTTCTGATAATTACTTTTCTAAAGCAGACACTGCCCATCTCCCGGCATCCCGCTGCTCCTCTTCCTCGGATGTTCCCGAAACTCTGAACTTGGCCTCAGCAGCCCCGCTGGGATAGAAACTGAATCACGGCGCAGGAAAGTCCCGCTGTTCAAGTCACAGGAGTTGTTCACATGAGCAAAGCACTGGCCCAAAGGCTTTGCCAAAGCCACTAATAGGATCCAGGTTTCTCATGTCAGGGTCGGAGTCGGCGGAGACCAGCGCAGAGCGGTGCACCAGGGCCGCAGCTCTGCACCCCGTGCTGGCTGTCGTCTCGGCTGTAATCCCTGTGCCTCAGTTTCCTCCTCTCCTCCATGAAAAGCTTTGATATATGTGGATATTGAGAAAAAGCCATGTAGTCATGGGGAAAAAATGAGGGTTTTTTTCCTTTTCTTGCAGGGAAAACTGTCTTCTTGCAAACTCCTATGGGACCTGAAACTCCTCTTTTAAAACGTACTTTAAAATTTAGGGAGGAAGAGGGTCATTTTAGCTGTTTATGGTCAAGAACTAACAGTCAGTCTTTCCCTAGAAGTGTGATAGGTGGTTTGCAAAGACCAGCAAAGACACGATGATTGCTCCTATCTGCCTAGTCTAAATGGAAAACATGCAGACGGTGGCTGAAGGCTGGAGCTGACAATGAGCTGAGTGATCAACCCTGAAAGTCAGCACAGATCTTGTTAATGCCATCACTTTTATTTAGATTTTTTATTCATATATTTTCCACTGTCTTTTCGAGCAGCGCTTTGTGCAAGTTATTTAAACTGTTTGTGGCTAGTGCTGTAACTTATGAGCCGGCTGCATCCAGCATTACAGAAACTTGTCAAAACGCTCAAATACAACTGACTCCAGCTCCCTCTTCTCAAAATTCATGAGAGCTCTGTGCACAGATGTTACAGACTGTAGCAACTATAATAACCTACAAATGAGATTTAGTTTTTTAAGTAGATTATGCTAAGAGGATTTTTTTCTATTTTTTTTTTTTTTGGTAAATGATAGGGTTGCAATTGGATCTTTTGATGAAATCAGCTTTTTGGGGGTTGGGGAAGTATTTGGATACAGCAACCGGGCTCTAGCACAGGAGCTTAAATCTGTCTTCCATCAGTGGGCATGGAAATCACCATGTGTGTGATGGCATTTAGTTTCTCGAAGACGTTTGTCCATGTTGTAGGAGGAGCTGCTACCCACAGAAAGGCTCACGTAGAGCGCAGAGCCCTGAGCCACCCTGCAGGGTGCTGCTCTGCTCTGGGATGTCCGGATCTCCTGGAGCCTCTCATCCCTGGGAGTCGAGTCCTTGGAGCAGGATGAGCTGCACGGGGAGCTGGAGACACCGAGCACCCACCAGCCAGCAGCGTAAGGGAAAAAGCTGGGTCTGGGAGGTTGGTGAGGCTCCCAGCATCATTCCTACACTGCTCCCATGCATGGTTCGCTTAAAAACGGGATGTCAAGTTTCCACATTCACTGCCTGCCACCCTTTTGACTTTAAAGTAAAATGAGCAAACTCACAGTAGCATTGTGTTTTTAAAAGTAAAGGGCAGCGTAACTGGGCTGCCTTCCAGATAAATGAACAACCTTGGAAATTACATGTTGAAAACACATGAAAAATGGTTGATGGGTTGGAGTATTTGTTTTGAAGATAAAGTATCCCACCCTGCGTCCTCTTGCTTTACTTTGGTTTTGCTCTCCTGTGGCTATAGCAATGAAGAGCTTTACTGTGTTTGCAAAATTTATATAATGCACACATTCATTCTTCCATGGGCTAGAGCCTTTAACAACATGTTTTGGTCAGTTTTACAGTTGTTATAGTGACATAATAAAATTTGTTGAGACCATATTAAATTATGTTTCCCCCCATCGACTTTCACCCTGTGAAAGTGCAAACAGCGTCTCTGCAAAGAGATGACATTGAGAGCAGTTTCCTTCTGGTAGAAATGGTCTTGAAGCCTAAATTTGCTTTGACAGTGTTTTAAAGAAGTCTGGTAGCATGTTAGACCCCAGCTTATTTACTCTGATCTTTAAAGTTGCAAGCTTTTGCCTTACGAGTAAATGAATAAAAGTAGACTTGTGTCATTCTTATACTTTTGTTGGCCTTGATGCTCTTGTTTTTCCCTGGCTTCAATGCTGGAGCTACAACCTTAATCATGAGTGTGTTTTCAAAGGCAGGGACACTAATGTGAGCTGTGTGAGGTGCTTCATGCTTGTCTTTCCCATGTAATTACTGAAAAAAAGGCTTAAAAAAGAAGTGCAGCAGAAGCAGAGAATATGAATTTGCTGTGTTGCATGGCAGCGGAGAAAGCTCTTGGTCTTCCCTGTCGGTTGTGAGTCTCGGTGGTGCTCTGCCAACACCTCTTAGCTTGACCGTGTCTCTAAGGGGGTTAAATACGTACACCTTCACTTAAGCCATCCAGTTATACGATCGAACGACATTCCCAGGGGATCAAAGCTATGTATCATCAATTTTGTTTCAGCGAAGACGGTTTTACTTGACACCTAATCAAATGATATTTACTTGCTGCCGCTCCGACTCTGAACTGTCATCTCATAGTTGTGTGATTTTTCACGAGCGCGGTGCCAGTAGAGTTGAGGAGACTGTGGTTTGGTTATAGCTTTAGGCTAAACTAAGCCAGATGTTATGGCCTTTATTTGAAGTCATTAGTTCTTTGCCAGTCGGTCCGCACACATTCCTTTCATTGCTTGAGCGCTTTGCTTTTCTGAGAATATCGCCTTCTGCAGAGAATCCTGGTCATTCTTAATAAATTACTTCTGGGCATTTCAGGAAAAATTAAGTAAAGATGTAATTTACAGAAAACAAAAAACAAACTGGCTTTGTTCACACAGTGGATAAAGAGCCAGGAGAGCCACAGCCACCCCAGAACATGTAGTAGATCCAAAGAGGAGAAGAAATGTTGGAGGAACCTTCTTCAGCCTTGTTTCCAAGAGTTTGTTCCAGGGGTAGTTGGAAGAAGGAAGGAAGGGAATTTCCATAGACAGTTTTGAGATCTGAGGGGCACTAGGTTTGGCTTTGACAGTTGATCTTGACAATATTGGTCAACTTGTGTCCTTGGCTTTTCTACAGCTATCAAATGGGCATGTTCTGCATAATGTGGGACTTGAGGCTTTATTCAAGTTCATAAGTTGGTTTCTAGTTCATAGAAAAAAGGCAGTAGAGAGCTCCAGAGCTATGTACAATGATAGTAAAATACCATAATGAGGCCAGTTATTGCCAACCAGTAGATGTTTATTTCGTGATAAATATGTAAATGTTAAGAAATAGTTTTTTTCTTCTGTGAGCAAAGAGCTGCAAGCTTCAGTGATGCTCCAAAACAGCAATAATTGTTAAAGAAAATTGCTTAAGAAGTTCATTGTTTACTTTCATAGGAGCTATGCTGCTGACCTTGAAAATCCAAAGCATGAAATGTGTTCAGTGGTTCTTACTGTCCCTATTATTATTCTCTTATGTTGCAGTTTGATCTGTCTCTGAAAATTAAGCTGTTGCCTGCGATGCAGCCCTCTTGGCCTCTGAATTTTGTTGGAAATATAATAAGTTAAAAATCGCTGCATTTTCATATGCCTTCAGTTTGTCTTAGGGATGCAGTTCTCAGAAGTTAGTTTTAATTGTTGAACAATCTCCATGACATTTGTGATGAGTGACAATACACTTACGACGGTGGAACTGCACCACTAAGGAATTTGGCTGCAGAAGTTACCTGTGTTTCCCACAGCTGAAACTTTACCTCATTTAACCAGTATTTGGTTGTCTCATTAAGATTGAGCCAAAGTTCTGGTTTGAGTAAAACGGGTGGATGAAGCGAAGGCTGGAATTTGCAGCAGGTCAGTCGTTTCCTCCACACGGTCCAGCCAAGCATCAGGATGTCCCTGTTTTGAATTAGCTTTTCTGAATAAGCAGCACCCTACAACGCCAGCCACATGGTCCGTAAACCCAGCCTGTGTCGCATGTGTCCATGGTAGAACGGTTGTGTTGGTTCATCTTTTAAAATGGCAAAGATATATTTTTGCACCAAAAGAAATGTATTGCCAGCATTTTAAAATGTCTTTCTGGGGTGTGTTTGTTATGCCGGGTCAAGATTGCAGCTGCTTGGTTGGTCGTAGGCTGAGTCGGTGGTGGAAGCACTCCATCAAACAAGTTCAGAGTAAGGATTTACTCGTGTGCAGTAAAATCCTAAGGACCGCTAAGCTGGATTTAAGCACTGAAAAGATATATGAGCCTTGTCCTCTGGTGAGATGAGAGTTACTCCCAGTGATAAACTTTGCCTGGTACGGTACTGAATTTGTGAAGTAATTAAGAGTATTTCTGTGCCAGCTTTCATTTAGAAGTGTCTCAGATCATTAAAAGCACAAATTAAACTTCCAGACAGCCCTGCCTAAGAGAGAGGGGAAGCATTGTGCTGGTTTTACAATCTAGGAGCTCATGTGGAGATGCTGTTGTAAGGCAACAGAGCTCCTCAATCTCAGTTCCCACTGCCCAGCTCTTGGTCCAGGCTGGCACGCTGCCCTTTGCAACTACAGGTTGCAAGTATAAATGGGTTTTTCGCACTAGATGTGGTGCAAATTAAGATTTCTCTTCAGCTGAAATGATGGCTAAAGCCACTCCTGAGTCCCAGGCTTGGGCGAACATCTACAGTGTTTGCCCAGCTCTGATGTTGGACATGGATTTAGGTCCTGGAGTTGAGGTGTGAGGCCATGCTTTGTTGGCAGGCTGGAGCTGTAACCTGATTAATCTGAACAGGTAAAAAGTAACGCGATCCATCAGCAGCACAACTGGCAGCACAGCCCATTGAGTAGTGAATTTTTCATCAGGGGGCCCTTAGAGAGGAGGTGTATGTTACCGAGGGTGGTAGAAAGAAGAGAAACTTAGCCAGGCTTTCATCCGGAGGGATATTGCCTAACCAGTGAGGAATCCTTTCATCAATAAATTATGAGAAGAATGGGAAAGTTTCGAAAGATCAGCCTGTTAACGTTCTCTCATCCGGCAAATTTAAGGAACATTATATTTTGGCCTGGGATGCCTTGCAGGATAGCGTGCAGCGACAGAGGAAGGTGAGACCCCATTGCGTGTGTTGGAGCTGGGATGGGCACTGAGCATCCATCAGCAGAGAGGAGGCAAATGTGGTGTGACCGCTAAGCCCTGGTATTGAATAACAGGAGGAAAAACCAAGCAGGCACCCTTTTGTTCCTCCGCCTGGCTGCTGTCCATACCACGGATCCTCCCTTGGAAGGGTGGCCGTGGCAAAGCAGACATCTGGTCAACTTTCTGACAGCTTCTGCTTGGCGCCAGTGGGGATCCTCATCCCTTCACATGTGCAATGAGCCCCAGTCCCGCTGCTCTGAGGAACAGGCGCGGTTTTATCCATCCGGAGTGACCAAAACACATTTCAAGACGACAGGGTTTTAAATGTTCGTTTCAGCATGATTTTAAATGCTCATGTCTTTAATTTATCGTAACCTCTGTTTGACTCGGGGCTCAGTGAATAACAAAAGATACTTTTAGCGCCTTTACGGGAAGATGTCAAGGCACTCTGCGGGTAGTGGAGGATACATTGAGCAAGAGTCTCTGCTCCCTGGAGAGACCATCTCCTTGCCTGGGTCATACCCAGGGAGAGGAAGTGGTGATTGCAGTGGAGCAAAGTGGCTCCTTGATTGCACCTACACATCCCCATCCTTCGTTCCACGCTTTAACGATGGAGCCGTGCTCCCTCGCTTATGTAAGCTGGCACGTGAACAAGAACTTAAGTTATAACAGAAAGCAGAAGAATTCAGAGCCGTGATCGAACTCCCGCAGTGTTTACGGGGTGGAAACTTACCCAGAAATGCAGTTTTCCAAATGCCTTTTACTGACAAAGTTTTTTTGTTGCTGGCTTTTTACTAATTCGGAGTGAGCAGCTCTGTACCAGTGAGATGCCTGCTGATCCTGACAATTGGGCAAATTATTTTAATGTCAATGAAAGGGTCTGTTTCTGTGGAGCGATGAGCGGGGAGCAAACCAGAATTGGAATTTACAGCGTATTTGCTACCATCCTGCCTTAATTTCCTTGTATTTACTATGTGCAAAGATTTCTCTAAGTCTAACCTCAAGCATGTTGTCTTCTCTAGCAGGCAGCTCAGAGCAACAGCATAGGGATCATTGGCTCTCAAAGCTTTAGGTGCCTTGTGTTAACCCCACACTGGATGCTAAATGGGAGTTTCACCCCTTTAGACCCCACGAGCTACCTCTTTGTGAACTTCCAGAGCCTCTTCTTCCACAGCTGTGCATCATGTGCCCAACAAATTCTCTCCAGGGAGAGATATTGCATAGTATCTGCTGGAGAAAATGTCCCAACAAAGCAAATTTCCCATGACCCACCTATATGAAGGTCACAGATAGCAAGTTTTTGTATGACCAAGTTGGCTTCCCCCAGGAGAAAGAAAATTTCAGATCTTTTCCTGCAGAATCTGCTCTTGGTTTGGATATTGGCAAAGAATGGATGACTTGGAGACTTGCTAATAAATTATATTTTTCCAAAGCAATTCGCTCTTGGTGCACAGCGAGTTGCTGAATTACAACCTGGAAGAACTGGTGTTGTCGACTTGGAGTAGCTCAGGATCATCGTTGAGGATAAGAGACAGGAGGAATTTAAGTTCTCTAGTGTTTTGACTGTCAGGTTTTGCCTTATTTTGATCTTTGTCATTGCAACCCCAGTAATCAGTGATACAGGAATTAGTGATTAATATCCCAGTGTTCTTTCTTGCACAAGAAGGTAAATGTTTCTACCGTACTTTAGTAGCTTTTAGTAATCTTTTGGTTAAATAGGGCTGGACTCCTCCAGCAAGCGTATGTCTTCCAGAGGCATTCCCAATCTCCTAACAGCCCCGAATCAGAAAGTTCAGGGGATAAAACCTTCTATATAAATAAATGCACTCTTTGCCCCTTCATCTTTGTCCTGTTTCAAGTGAGAATATCTAAGTCCCTGCTGTAGAGTGGTGTGTGGAAATAGGTCCATGTGGACCATCCATTGTGTAAGGCATTTTGATATCAGACCTCTGAATGATGGGATATATGGTTTCTGAGTGTTTTGGCCATCCAGTTTCTTATGAACACAATTAAGCAGAGCTGTTTCCATGGCTTTGGAATGAACCACTGACTTTCTCTGCTGCCTTTGCCTTGGAAATGTCATTTAAACCTGCTTAGTCTGCCCACCTTGAAAGATGATGAGAAACCTTAATGATGTGTAACAAAGTCCTCCTAAAAGCTAGAGTAGACCAAGTGAGTTTTATCCTGATCACATGATGAGTATAAAGCGATAACTGTTTTCCTCTGTGTTGGAAGGGATCAGCTCCTCCAGAGAAGCAGCTGATTTTTTGTTGTTGTTGTAGGTTTTGTGGGTCTGAATCAAAATGAGAGAAGTTTGAGAGGGTCCTTGGGTGTTCAGTGTAATGTATTAGCAAAACTTGGACCCACGAAGATGTGAAGTCAAAGGCAACATCAACGGCACATCTTTGGTGCTGTCCTTCTGGAGCTTAACAGGATCAGAAAACCCATGGACACGTTGGGGCGAAGGAAGGGAGAAAGCCAGAGATCCCTTATCAAAACAAATCCTGCCTCAAAGGTGCTTCCAGCTGTTAGGAGAGGAGCCAAGCTTGTCTTCAGAGCTTCGCTGGCAAAATTCTCGTGAGGACTTACCTGATGAGCGAGGAAATGGAGTGGCCCCCAGTCCTTCCAGCTCAGTGGGATGTCTCTGAGGGAAGGCTGGGCTCACACCTGCCTGGAGGAGAGGAGAAACCGAAAGTAGGTGCCAACCTATTTTGGCCAAGGCAAAATACGAATCCTCACCTCTGTGGAATGCCTGCATCAGCTGGTGTGCAAAGCGTCTGGTGCTGCTCACCAGCTGATTTTTTAAGCTTGGCTTATGGGTTTGCATTTGTGAATATCACACACCAGCTCAGAAATGTCTTTGTGTGGTGGTAGTTCCTGGAGCATCCAAGGGTCCTGCTGGGGTTATTTCTGCATGGTGGGTTCCTCCCTGCAGCATTGTCAACCTCCTTTCAACATTCAGCAGTGAAAGTGTCACTAAAATTGCTCAGATCAGACTGAAGGAGGAAATGATAGCCCAGCGTAGCATATGGTGATCTGCAAATGGAGTAGCAGGCTCTGAATGATGCATTTCTTCCAGGTCTCACTGGTACCACAGTGTTCTATCAGATAACGTGTCCTGAAAATGAGCAAAGTTAAGGGAGAATTAGCATCATTTGTGGCAGTGCAATTATTTCCTGAGTTTGTTGGTGGGAATATGAGCGAGGATGAAGTGAGAATGTAGAGAAATTGGGTTGGAAAACAACTCTCCAAGTTGGGGGAGGACCTCCAAAAATGTACCTCGCCTGCCCCAAAAGCCCTGCGCCTGCGAGCAACTTTGCTCAACAAGCAAACAAAAAGCTTAGGAGATTTCTTTATTTCGCTGTATTTCCTGAGATGAACCAAGTCAACAAGGCTCTGGGTTACAGCTCACGTGCGCAAGGCAGGGTTGTTGGCACAGGGCAAGCCATGGGCTGGAAGTGACTGCGAGCATCTTGAGGCAGGAGTTTTTTTGCTCAGCGGTGAAGATGCACATCATTGCCGAGATGGTAAGAGCCAGACTGCTGAACTCGGAAAGAAAATTAAGTAGTGCTTATGTGTAAAGCACCACGTTTACGGGAGCAAGTCATTTATCAAAGCAGGGAGCGACTGCAGGCAGTACAGGCAGGGATGCTCTTGGAGCCGGCAGTATAACCCAGGGGTTTTCATGCTGCCCACTGCCTGCAGTTCTGACAGGGATTTGGCGTATTTTTTTACACCGCTAAACAAACTCCATGTTCCAGTGTGAAAAAAAACCACACAACCTTACATATGCCCTTGTGCTCAGATTGTGACTGATTAAAAGTACTGGTATTACTCACCAGATTTTATCGAGACTTTCCATATCCTAAAGGGCCTCGCTCTGGCTCCAGATACCATCACCTGAACTGTGGCTGCAGATTCAGTCTTAGCACCACTTAATTTTGATGAACCTTATTTTCTTGGTTTGAAATGTCAGCTCTTGGGCGCATGCCTCGGCTGTCAGCTCACTTGTCGGTACTTTGCCTTTTGGAGTCTGCCCGCAAAAAAAAAACCCCAATAAATAAAAAAAAATCATAAAAGACAGAGAGAAAGAAGTAGAAGAGATGTAGAATGAAGTGGATTGTGCTTGCCCGCGTCTGCTCTGAATTGCTTTAGGATCCGATCAGATCAGGTTCCTTCATACCTCAAGCCAATCTAGAGGGTTTTGACAGCTTAAAAACACTCAGTGAGCTTTATCAGCCAGACGTTTTCAGATGAAGTCTGGACTCCACAGTGGTCTGATGCCAGCAACCAGAATAATTAGTGTTTCTACTGCTGCCCAGCTCTGATGTTTTCGTATTTAATAGTAAATGGTGACAGGACCCTTCTGTCTTTGCTGTAATAAAGTGGGAATAATAATCATGGATGTAAAACTGCGTTAACTAGTGAGGTTAACTCTGTAACAACAGGTAGACCCTCGAGTGCATCTACAAGCTGGTCTCCAGCAAGGTCTTGGTGGGGAGAAGGAGACTTGACTTGGTTCTCCTGTTCTTGCTCATGCATCTTCTGGAAGAGTGCTCTTCTGGAAGACATGCCCTGGTCTAATGTGAATTATTGTGCCCAGTGCGTAAATAATTCTGTGGAGCCAGATTAATTAAACTGGGCTTAGTTTGTCATTACCTACTTCTGTGTGAGGAGAGGAACGTGAGCCAGCCATGTGCTGAAAATGTAACTGTCCTCTAGAAAATTGAGGAAAACATGAGAAATGCTCTCCTAGATCAGCTAGAGATGAGCTATTCCCTACTGAGGGCAGGCAAAGCTCTGGCATAGCAGGGACTTGGACTAGAGTGTGCCACTGAACAGTGCAGCTGACATTGAAATGAGTGAATATTAGCTAATACTTAAGAAAAAAAAAACAATTTGTCAACAATGCAATATTTTTTACTATGTATTTCACCAGCCAGAGGTGAGACACTGCTGAGCTTTCAGAGGAGAGGTGATATGGATGGTGAGCACAAAGTGCTCCAGGGTTTTTGGGTTGAGCTGAAGGCTTGGCTTTTCCTTGTTGCTTTTCTCTAGCCACATTTTGTGGGCTTGCAAGTCAGTGAGCAAAGAGCAAGGTCAGCCGAACGTGTTCCCTGTGTTTTCTTTAATAAATCTATAAACCCATCCAAATTCCCCTTCATCTGTTCAGGGAATGGAAGGGTTTTTTTCTTTTTTCTATGACTGTCATTCCCGACTGGATGTATTATTTAAAAAAAAAAAAAAAAATCAGAAAATCAATTCCGACCAGTGCCTCTTCATGCCGAGAGTGCTTCCATTAATATCAGATGGGAAAGTCAGTCCAAACACTGAAAGTGGATATAGTTTGCATTTGAAGGAAGGTTTTGTGTATGAAACTGAGAAATGCTTCCCAGTCTGACACCGGTGATTGATTGCAGTTCTGCTAAAGATTAGCCAGACGTTTTAAGCACCGCAATTATTCATGTTTTCATAGTTAGATGCTATATTTAAACTGTGTCTAACAACGTATGTACACTGGGTTATGCCGCTACACAGGCCCCGCTCCTGAGCAGGGAAGGAAAATGCAATATTTTTTTTTATTATTTCATTTTTCCAGATATATTTTGTGCCATGTGTGCTCTCTAACATAGCTAGCTCAATGCACACATGATGTCAATTATAGCTGTACCGCCCTTGGCACCGGCACCTTTGCAAGGATGGGGGCTGAGAGATGTCCAGCAAGGAGAGGGGGGGCCTAGGGGGGTCCAGGCATCGGGGGGTGCAGCATCTGGCTGGGGTCCTCATCCCACTCTGCAAGGCAAAATATTCCTAGTCATAACCGCAGCCCCCCCGGGAACCTCATGGGGATGTTTGGACCCAATGGCTCAGTATTTGCAAAGCATTTCAGTATCAATGAGTGGAAAGAGGCTGTAGAATAGAAATGGTGGGTTTTTTTCCTTTCCTGCTGTTAGTTGTAGTGGAAACCCAAGGCAGGAGCTGGTTATGGGATTTATGGTGATTTCTGTAGACTGGCGAAGGGATAATAGCTCAACTTTCTTAGCTGCCAGTTCAGAAAACAAGTTAAGGTGACCCTTTCTCTGTGCAGTTGTGCTCTTGAATGGCACATCTCGAACAGCACTTCACAGAGACATCTTTAGCCACATCCCTGTCTCGGTTTCCACCTGGAAACAAGCAAGGACTCCTTGCAAACCTCAAAATCGCCCCACTTTGAAACATGCTTTAATAAAAATTTNCGCACAGTCTCAGTACCCAGCGATGGTCCCAACAAGATTTTTCTTGCTCACAAGTCTGATTTCCCACCAGCATGAGCAAACAAACTGGGTCACAGAGTTTGATTTGCTTGAAGGCTCATCCTGGAGATTTTGTAGGTGAAAGTGGTGGGTTTGAGTCTCTGGACAACTTCTGAGGGGTCCAGAAAAGGTACCTCCAGCTTCAATTAATTATTCAGGAGTCTGCATCTCTTTCTGCTGAATTTGGAGAGCTCAGCAGATCAAAAAGAGGTTGACACACCCTGGCTTAGGGAGAGAGGACGGGAAAGGCCGGGAAACCTCGTGGAAAACCCGACCTTATGATGTGTTTCATTTTAGGAGGGATGGATGACAGCGTGTTTGCTGCTGCGAGGTACCGACTAGGAGCTTTTATCATCCGCTGCTCATTTAGATTTGTAGCTTATGGCGAAGCTTTGTGTCAACATTTGAACTCCTACTGTTTCTGCTAAACAATAGTATTTGCCATTTTTCCGCTACTTTCTAGTGCCTTGAAAATTCAGAAGACAAATGAAGCCTGAAAAAATAGATGATGATGATGATGCTGGTAACATATATGCCTAACGCAGGGCACGGTGGTGGCCGATCTGGCTGGCTGTGAAAGGGTTAATTTGGTGTGCTCCTGCTCTGCCATGTTAGTGAAATTCCTTCATGGGGTTGATGGTGTAATTGAGTACAGGTGATTTTTTTTTAAAAAAAAATATGGATATGTATTGTTTTTATTCCATTTTTGGATGATTTATAACTTTGGAGCATTACAGCTGTTTAGACTATAGAAAAGTTTGGCTTCACGTGCACTCACCTCCCATATGTTACAGTATTAATAGATCTCTGTGTTACTAAGTGTAATTCATTTTTTTCCAAAAAAATCCAGTGCTCTGCAGACGACAAGCCACGCAAAACAACTGTCAGGTGTCCCAGAGCCTTGTACTCCCACTGCAAATTTGTGAAGGGGTGAAGTGAAGCCCAAAAAGCCAGTGGCAAAGGAGAATGTGAAGCATGAGATGGGCTCAGATCTATTAGCGTCAACGAGCTGCGAAGGTCATTAAGTCACAGTGACAAGCTTGGCATCGCACAGCCGTCTTTTGTGGGAATCGCTCCTGGTCCATGTTAATATCCTCAGCTGTAGAGATTGCCTCATGCTGTTACATCTCTCTTCCCTGGGAAAAAAAGAGAGAAAAAATAGGAAAAAAAAAGGGAGGGGAGGAGAAAAAAAAAAAAGGGAAAAAAAGACAAAGGAAAAAATGCAGCATGATATGGCAATGAAAAAAAAAAGGGAAAAAATGAAAAAAGAACAAAAAGGAAAAAAGGAAAAGGGGAAAAAGAAAAACAAAACAATGCAGCATAACGTGGCAGTGTCCTGCAGTAGCCCCGGGCTCGAGCCTGCCTTGAGTGTTCAAACCCTCATGTTGCTCACTATTCACTATGGCTTGTCAAAAGAAATCTCTTGAAAGGGGGCACATGGATATTGTGGAGCCTGTCACGCCGGGCTGTCACAGGCGACGGGCGGCGCTGGCAGCGTGTGGCCCCGAGGCCGCGAGTCCCGTTCTGTTGGCCATTTATTACCGTTCTTAAAAAGGAGCTTTGAGCCTACCTTAATGCCATTGTGCAACCACAGATTAATAATTTCCTATTTAAATGGGGTTTTGTGATTTACGGTTACAGGTAACAGGATCAGGACTGCTGAGCTGTTTGCAGAGGATAACATTTGGCTTTACCATGCTTTCTAAAATCAATTTAACCTCCCCTTATTGACATCACTAAAGCCCAAATTCTTCCCTGGAAGGTGTGAATGCGGACAGCGGGACGGCAAACTTAACTCCAGTCTTGCCACAACTCCCGCCAGCCAGGCTTTCCTTGAGAAGGGGCTAATCCCTTTACAGCTCATCCAGATTTGATCCCCGATGCTGTGATTCAGGGAGCATCACCTTGCACTCATTTTATAGTGGGCAGGAACCAGGCAGGAGATGCTTGGCATCTTTTTGCCAGTGGTACCTAAGGCAGTGTATCAAATTTGATCCCTATATTCTTTGCTATATATCCCTATATTCTTTCATATAAATGCCTATATTCTATCATACAAATCCCTATATTCTGTTCAAAGCTGGACCCAGAGCTGCCTGCAGCTGGTGTAACCCTGCCTACAAGCGAGCTGCCAGAAAGAAACTTCAGATCCACGTGTTGCTTTGGCTCTGCAAAGGGGACAAGTGTAATTTATGATACTGAGAGTCACCATTGTCAGGATTTCAAAATACAACATATGTTAGGCTTGGAAAGTTGTTTTTGTTCTTGCAATTAAAGCACCACATAAATATCCGACAGATGAGGTGCTCCAGACTCACTGAGTTATGGCCGTGGCTTGTAGAAATCAGTCCAGCAGGCATTGATATACTAGTATTTTCTGTGCGAGGATTTATATTTCTCAGTTTCTTAAAGCTACTGTATATTCGTGTTTAAGGTTAGGGTTTAGTTCTGGGCAACCTGCTAAGAAATGTGAATTGTTACTGTGAACTCTACTTGGCCTTTCAGCTTTGTTGACAGAAATTTAGTCCACATATACAAAAGGGAGAAAAAAAATTTTAAAAATTAAGCAGGTGAGGTCGTTTGGAGTTGAGAGGAGCCTGAAGCACGCCTGTGTTAGGAACGAAGCTGCAGTGGTCCCAAAGACGGCCACGGCATCAGCAGAGGAGCAGGACCAAGCCCTTTTTGCTTGAAGAAAAAAAAAAAAAAAAAGAGGGAAAATAAGAATAGAACTAGGTGCATGAAGGTGAGACAGTCCAGGGTCTGTCTGTGTTGACCCTGGCTTGTTTTTCCTGGTCAGGATACGGGGCCACCTTGCTGTTTCCGATGGTGTTGTCCCCATGATGCCGTGCCATTGCAGGGACCAGCCTTGGTCCGACTGCCAGGGTGGGCAGCATCGGGGCAGGCAGGCAGTGAGGAGGGTACTGTGAACCGTCAGCGCGGCCCACTAGATAACAGCCGGGCCCCCCGCTGCGTGCAAGGGCAAACTCAGAGCGAGCCGGGTGGCCACTGGCCCACCCGACCTCTTGCCAGCCAGGTGCCTTCGCTGCCCACACCCCGGTAAGGTGTCAGGGCTCACTGCACCCTGCCCCGCGCCTGACCCTCTGCCTGCTTTCCCTCCGCGATATCGCAGCCAAGGTTTGGTTGCAAACACCCTCGGTGCGTGCATGGGCGCCAGGGAGCAGAGAGAACACAAAAGGACAAACCCAAACCCCGCTGTGACCTTGGCGCTGGACCAGCACCAGGAAGGCCCTGCCAGCCCCGTGCCAATCCTGCTGCCATCGAGTCTTAAATGTAGGACCCTGGGTGCTGGCAGCTGCAATTTGCTGGGGATGCATAAGGACCTGGAGCAAAATCCGTCCCGAGCTGGGTGCTCCAGCAGCAGCAAGGCTTGGGGTGTCATCTCAGGGACATCTCCTCCGATGTCTCTTGCACTGTGCTGTGGGCTGTTGGTGGGATGCAGGATGGTGCTTTGTGCCACCTGGTCCCAAATCAAAGGGCACCATCAAGCAGCATCAATTTGTAGGCAGGATGGAGAGGAGCTGGAAAAAAAAAACTGAGCTGGAATTTGCTGCTTCATGGCCGTATCTTGTTTTAGCGTTTGCTGTCTCAGAGCAGACCTGACACCCTCTGATATTGCTTCCAAGAAGCAACAAACCTGCCAGGGGAGAAACATCTCCTTTGCCCCCAGCTCTGGGAGGGTGATTTGTGCCCTGAAGCAGATAGTTTGGTAATCATTTAAAAAACATCTATTTTGCATCTCTGATATATCACGCCCAGCTGTGGTTTGTATAGTGTTACGTGAATGCGTTACATCCATAGAGCTAACAAGAATGGGAAGAGATATTTATATAAAATAAAGTTGTAAAAGTTCCGTGCTGAAAAGTCACCACTTTTTATTTATTGTAAAATATTCTGTAAAACTAAAGCAGGGTTTAAGTGATTTGATCCAAGCCCCGTAAACTTCAGTCGAGGGTTCTCAACTGCTAAGGAGCCTGGAGTTTTGCTGTTTGTCATTAAATTCCATAGATGAAAACGTGGTTTTGTGCTGTATTTCCAAACCTTATTTGTGCCATAGGAGAGCGCTGTGGTTTGGGGTGAAGTTTTCCTGGGAACTGAATTTTAAATAAGAATTTTCCCCATTATTTTGAGTGCTGGGTGTGTGCTTGTTGATGAAGCAGGTGAGTGGTGAGATTCCTGCGGTCAGGCCGGGATGTTCAGGTTTCCCATAAGGGTGCGTTCCTCCTGTGGTCACCTGGCCAGCAACACCTTGTGAAGCCCCATACCACTGGCCGGACACACGATGATGGGAATGCTTGGTGCAAACTAAGAATGCGTCTTCTCTGTGCTTCTGCATCCACCCCTTGATCCTCGGTCTACCTTGCAGGGCTTTATCAGCAGGAGATGGGACCCAAAGTCTCCATGTATTGATATGCTTGTGACACATGGTGCAAATATTTATTGGTTTTCTGTGAGATTTACTTGGCTGCACGTAAAGAAGTTTCCACAACCTCGGTGTTACCCGGCATCTCCGCCTGCCTCGCTCTGTTCGGGATTGCTGATAGGGCAAAATACTTGGGTTTTCCTTCAGTGGTCACCTTTTGCACTGCCATCAGGTAGCTGGTGGAGACCTTGTTTTGTACAGAAAGAGGATGTTTTGATTGTGTTTTCAGGTTTCTTGAAAAAGGAAAAAAATAGAGCTTGTTATCTTTTGGAGGCCACTTGTAAAGTTTTATGGTTTTGATTGCTTTGAGCCTGTTTTGTGCTGCATGAATGCCTCTCCCAAGGTGCTTGCAAGTGGCAGATAACAGAATACTGCTGCACCACGTCACTTTTTGGTTTTTCATCTTGCATTTAAGGTCCTGGGTGAATGGGTGGCTGACTCACCCAACTACAGAAAGCAGGTCTAGAAGGGGTGTGGGAAGATCCCTCTGACAAGAGGTTGGTCATCACTACATCCAAGCCATTTGCAACAATCTCCTGTCACCCTGTCCTTTAAAAACACCATGATGATGGGAAATCCTGAGCTCCCCTGCACTGTCTGTCATAGTGCTCACTGCTCCTCGCTGCTACCGAAGCTTTTTTGCCGTTGAAGATCAATGTTAATTGATTTTAAGCATGTCATTTCCTGGTCCTCCTTGGAGCAGATACGTTTATCCTCTTCATCTGTAAACCTGGTTTTTTTCTGCCTCTGCTTATCCACAGTGCTGTCTCCTGACTGCTCACCAGTCCATCCCCATCCCTTCTGCATCGCCACCTCCAAAAGTGGGTGCATGATGTCAGACAAGGAAGATGCACTAACAACTCCCATGTGTCTTGCAGGCCTTTTGCTCAGCGCCGACAACTCGTTTTTGATTTGTGGGTCATTATAATCATTAGAGAGACTCTTCCTGTGCTGCTGCAACCACATGAGGTTTTGCATTGGTGGGAAGTGCCCACTGATGGGATGCAGAGCTCTGCTCCTTGTATGTCCCTCCCCTGCAAGTCCCTCAAATGCAACTGAATATTTATTTTCCCTACACTGGAGGTGTGTTGCGGTCTGCGCATGAGCCTTACTGCGTACCTGTATGACCTCCCCCGTGGAGTCCTTTACCTGTTCCTCTTCATCATCTCATAGATGTTCTTTTCTCCTTATTTTGCTGCGTTAAAGAAGCACAAAGCAGAATCTCATCCAGGCAAGGGTTTCCCCAAACTCGCATCCTGTGCTCTCTGTAGGGAATGATTCTCCTTGGCCTTGTGTGAGCAGGGCTGACACCTTGTTAAAGCACAAATCCTGCCTTGAACTCCCTTCTCTTGAGCTGTATTAAAAACCAAAGCACTTTACTTGCTTTCTTGTGGACCTTTTAAACACTGAGATAGATGTGCATAATGCAGTGCTGTCTGGACCTCAACCCTCAGCTCCCGTTTGAGCATGCAGCTGCTGTATAATCCTGGGAGACTTTTTCCAAGGTTGCTAGACAAGTAGTGGGAGAGAAGTCGAATGGATTACAGGGTGTCCAAGAACAGCACATTCCCCGCACACAGGGAAGATTTTTGGGTCCCATTATAGTGATAAAGAAGACTTTAGCGAGTCGCCCATTTGATAGAGCTGTGGGACGCATATCTGCCTTTACTATTTATTGTTTGCAGCAACCAAGCCGAACCAAGTGCGTACTTCTCTTTTCCAAGTTCAAAATTGTGTGGCTTTGGTTCTCCTGCTGGTTTTGGCCCATGTTGGTTCCAGTTTGTTTGACACTTCTCTCTTCCCTCATCTCTCCATTCTCATCTTCCTGATCCTCCCCCTGCAGTAACGCTCTGCTCAAACCTCTCGGAGCTGCTGCCTCTCTTCTGAGCCCCCAGAGAGAGAAATAAATTGCGCAGAAACAAATTCCCTGCATATGAGATCCCCTTGGAAACCCGCCTGCCTGGTTTATAATTAATGCTGCTATTGTTCTTCTCTTTTTGTATATTTAGATGGCCTTTTTGTTTAAAGTTGATTACTTGCTGCTCCTTTGAGTATCTCTCAGGGGAGGGAAATGGATGATATTTCAACAGCAGATCAGACACAATATGTACTAAATAAACAGACTTGCTAAAAACACCATAAAGGCCCCTTTGTCCTGTCAGATAGCAAAAGGGGGGAAAAAAATCTCCCAGAAGGATGCTGGTGAGTGTAACTTATCTATGAGATCTCCTATTGCTATGATTGTACCGGAAAGTGTCCTAAATTAAACACTTCCACCCTTCACCGGTCACCTAAAATGTCACCCCAGCTTTAAAGGCTTAGCAGATGGTATCGTCTAAGTATTCCCAGTAGCAGCCAAGTCTGTGCTGGGCAAGGTCTCAGCATTTCGCCGTGTTAACACACCGTGTGAGAGCTTATGTCAAGCATCAGAATAATAGGTTGCACATGGCTATCGATTAACTGACAGTTTTCCCTCCTAACAAAATTGATCTTGGCTTTGGATTTAGCAGGCCCTGTCTCCGGCTGCATGTTTATTCGGTTATCTAATTTTAATGATCAAGTTTCCATTTCTTCTGTGAAAGTAATTTATATTTCAGAGACTTTGGAGGGGGAGAGGAAAGGGGAAATATGTGCACACCCAGTGCAGAAATGCTGAGCAACCTTCAGTCTTCTTGGATCTGTCCCTGACATGAGATAGCTAGAAAATTAATACAGGTCCTAATTTTCTGGGGGGCTGGGGGATATCACCAGAGTTTTAACATCCAGGTGATCTGGACCACACAGAGTGCATCCACATGAACTTGAGGCACGAGGCTGGTTTGCAGCGTAGGTGCCCTGTAAGCTCCCCAGCATTGATGACAAGTTCCACGAGCTTAGGGCTGATTATACTTTAATTTCTCCTTGACCTCTCTGTTTGAGTGGAAATGTGTCATGGAGGCATTCCTGTTACGTGGAGGCAACGACCTGGGTTCAGCCTTCCCGTTGGCTCCCAACACAAGTGATGTGCTCGGATAGATGTGATGGTGTCAGATGGTGGCGCTTCCATGGGGGAGGGTCTTTAAAGCTTACCAACCTGAAGGACTTAGCTTGCTGAGGAGCAATCTTGATTTATTATTAATGACCAGGTAAAACAATATCATGAATGACTGCAAAAAAATCTTGCATCCAGTTGGAAACATGATTATATGCTGCTGCTTTTCAGAACTGAAGTTCAACGCTGGGTTAATTGCTTTTGGTCTGTAGTTATCTCAGGAACATCCTATCAATGTTATATGATCAATAAATAAACTCGGAAGAAAATTTAAGACATCTGTATGGACAAAAATATTGGGTATGAAATCACAGCAAAATCTGCTTGACAAAAGAGGCTGTTAAATCAAGTTTTTCATAAGCAACATCACTGCGTGTTTTGAAATGCTTGGTTAGACTGTGCAGAAGGAAAGCGGCAGAGAGAGTCAAGATGAGGAGAGCTGCAGCAAAGCATCCCAGGGCACATCAGGGTGCCTTAGCCTGGCACAAGTTGAAATTCATGGGAAAGCAGCCGTACAAACCAGGAGCTGAGATCATGCCACCAGACCCAACGTAGCTTGATGAGGTTTAAACCTCCTTCTGCAAAAGCACACGGATTAAAGGCAGGATTTGTGTCCTGGGACTAGGGCATCGCACAAAACAGCATTGCCGGCAGCGTGGAGTGGAGGGCACTGCTTTTGTTTTCCATCTCTCTGTTTCTTGCCAGGCTTCTTGGACTTGAAGGGTTTTTTCATTGAGAGCGAAAACTCTGTCTTAACCTCATCTCTAACCGACTTATCAACTCCGTTTGCTTAACGGCATGGGGAATCACCACAAACAAGTTGTTGATGCAGAGAGGGAGCTTTGAATTGTAATGCAGAACAGAAGGGGAAAGTATCGTAGGCAGAGATTAGTAGCTGAGGCCCTGCAAAACCAGAAAGAATTGTGATGCTTTCCTTGTTGGTGAGAGGATGAACGAGCTGAAAACCAGTAGAAAAAAAATTAGGAGAGAAAACCCCATTCAGTCCTGCTTTTTATTTTGTCCGATCAAGTGAGAACAAGGTAATGAAGTTAAAGACTTTTAAACTGAGAGGGATGGGAACTTGAATCCTGACAAAGTTTGGGTTATTTTATTAAATAGCAATTCACTGCCACAGTAAATCAAAGCTGATGTGGCTGGATTTAAAACACAGACTGCATAACGCTTCCAAAGGCAAGTTCAGAAAGGACCATATGAGGAAAAAGGAGACTTCAATGGTAAAGCAAAATGTGCTTTCCTCCCAGGTGTTGTGGTTTTCTGTTTCTTTCTTTTTAAAGAATCCAAAGTTTGCAGGATTCGGGTCAGAACTTTGAAAATCATAATAATCTCTCAGCATTATGTATGTGCTTTATGATGGGTAAAAATACCTTTAATTTTTGGGCGTCTCTATCCAGGCAATAGCAATGTTGCGAGTATGAGGTTTCTTCCTTGTTGGGATTCTTTCTCTTGTGCCCTCTGCATAACTCCCATCAAAAGTGATGAACAACATTTCCAAGATGCTGGGAGAACAATTAATACATTGCACTGAATAGAATTACATGAGCCCTGCAACAGAAAAATGGATTACTTACGGCCCTGCTAGCCTCTCTCCCTAGACTCTCTCGCGGCTGTAACCTCGGAGGAACACTCACTTTACAGTTCATGGCACGACGAGGTCAGATCCAGTGTTGAAATAGGATTAAGTACCAAAGGCAATCTCGAAATAATGTTAGTCTGAATGAACCCTGATAAAAATCAAGGAAACTCAGACCTCAGACCTCTCCCAGTCTGAAACCGTACCAGGGCATCCTGCGTCAGTGTGTGCCAGGGGACCGTGTCTCCCAAGGTGTTTGCCTTGAGAGGCTTGAGAATAACAAGGTTAAATGAGATTAATTTTTTTTATTATTTTAGGAAGATCAAGGATGGATTCAGGCCCTACCTCTTGGGAAGTGTGTTAAATCATTAGCCAGGAATGTCTTTGTGCCTCAGTTGTCCATCTTCACATGGATGCTGATTTTTTTATTTTACCTCCTTTATTAAGTTCTTAAATTTTGTGTGGCTGCAGGGTGGATGTAGCTGCCTATAGATAAACCTTACGGTGTCTGTGCACAGACTGTGGCGGTTATGGCTGTTGTCTTGAGCATGGTGCAGGGTCGGTAGCTAAGTAATTACCCTCCTCCATCTCTTGTTTCTGTCCTTTTCTGTCAGGAATTCATGTTTGCATTTGGTATTGCTTAGCGGTGGAGAGCCCGGTCGCACCAGTTTGCCCTTCTCTGGTGTTTGGAAGGAATTGAATCAGCTGAGAAAAAAAATGGAATACAATTACAGTCCTAGAGGAGGTGGTGGAGGGATGATGGTTGAAGTTGAGGTGCTCAGGTTGTATTAACAAATGGGGTAAACCCTCATGGAAAATGGAAGGCCTATTATTTAATATGCTCGGATGCTCTTTTCTGGAGAAGCTGCCCTCTGTTCAGAGAGGAGGCCTGAAGAGCTGGATTTGTCCATATCTAGACCTTTCTAAAGAAATGCAGGTATGATAGATCAGCCTTGCAATAATCAACACCATAAATCCCATGTGAGCTGTCAGTGCAGAGGCAGATGCTTGAAGGAACAACTTGTCCCCAGCTTGGGACACCAGCTGAGGTTAGGGCAGGTGCTTTCCATGCACACGTGGTGGGCTTGAGTTGCTGGTGATGGCCTTCCTTCACGATGACTTTTTAAGGATAGGGGTTCAAGATTATAATGGAAATACCGTTTTTCTCTCCAGCTTTAAATACTGCAGGCTTAGTGCAATGGCTTAACCAACACTTTTGAGGAATTTAGTAGCTACTAAAAGCACAACCATTTTTCTGGGACTTTTCTGCCATGTCTCTGCCTGTAGCAGAGGATTTCTGGAGGCCAAGGCGAGTACTTGGAAGGTATTTCCACAGAAAATTGCAAAACTAAATCAACTCTGCATGCTGGTAGCTCTGTTATGATGAAATGCATTGAACCAAGAAGTTCAGTGTTCTTAGAGGCTTTTCTTGTGGTCAGCACCAGAGATTTATGATTAATAAGGAAAACAGGACAACTTCCTCTCTCTGAGGTGCTGGGATTAAAAAGAATTAAGCAATAGGGTTGAGGAAAAGCCTGGAGCCAGAGGACATAGTGGTAGCAAAAGAAAGGAGAGTAAGAATAAAAAGCGCATATCCAAAAAAAAAATGGTAGGGAGGGAAGTGGTTTCAAAAAGCCAAAGGGAGCCTTCTCAGAGAGAGATTGGTTCAATGCCCTCTTGAAGATGCACAGTTGGTTTGCTGAGCATCTTTTCCAACCTTGATGGATTATCTGAAACTGTGGAAAGACTGCTGTCCTGAGAGTGGCATCGTTGGGAAGTCTGGTTTCGTCAGCTTGCCCTTGTTTGTATTCTCTAGTGTCTTACAGAGCTGAGCTTTTCTCTTGTATGGTCTTGTCTTTGGCTGGCCATCTGCTCTGAGTAAACAGGGAAGGTAATTGCTCCAAGGAGTTGTGGAGTCTCCATCTCTGGAGATACCTAAAACCCAATTAATTATGTCCTGAGCAAGCTGCTCCAGCTCCCAGGCCTTGAGCAGAGACCAGGTGATCTTCAGGGATCCTTCCAGCCCCAGATACTCTATAGTTCTCCATGGGAATGGTTCAAAGCTGTGCCAGAGGAGGTTTAGACTGGACATTAGGAAGCATTTCTTTACTGAGGGGGTGGTCAAACACTGGAACAGCCTTCTTCTCTAGGTGTTTAGTGCACCAAATCTGTCAGTGTTTAAGAGTTATTTGGACAATGCCCTTAACAACATGCTTTAACTTTTGGTCAGCCCTGAATTGACCAGGCAGTTGGACAAGATGACCATTGTAGGCCCTTCCAACCAAAATAGTTCTGTTCTATTCCATTCTATTCCATTCTATTCCATTCTATTCCATTCTATTCCATTCCATTCCATTCCATTCCATTCCATTCCATTCCATTCCATTCCATTCCATTCCATTCCATTCCATTCCATTCCATTCCATTCCATTCCATGTTTACAACTGTGAGGTCAGTACTTGCCAGTTTATATTTTAGGAAGATTAAGGATGGCTTAAGGATCAACCCTTGTAAGTGTTAAATTAAATGAAGAATAACCATGTAAGCTTCATTTTCTTGAAGAACGCATCCATAAAGGAAGGAGTTAAAAAGGAAGGAGAGAAAAGCAGAGTGGCTTATTCAACAGATCCACGTTTCATATGTTGTCAGCAGGAGAGTAAATCACGGGGTCAGCACCGGGCAGGGTTGGGGGATGAGGGGAAGAGGCTGAGAAGAGCCCGGTGGATGCACAAGCAGCCAGTGCAGCAAGCCCTGAGTCTTGGAGGGGGTTTATTAACTTAAGCAAGAACAAAGTTCTACCCAAAGGCGTTTTGATGTTGTGCAGACATTTACGTAAGGATATCTAGGTTTTCTGACTGTCCTGTGTCCCTGCCAACTAAATCCGATCACCCTCTGCTCAAGTATTTTTTTTCTTTTAAAATGTAGTTCGATAATGAAATAGAAACATATGGGTTTTTTTCCAAATACCACGCTAATTTAAAAAAGGCCTTTTTCATTAGACATTATATACACAAGGGCTACAGATTACAAATGCAGAAAATTAAATTGTAAACTCTACAGTGAGGCCTTGGGGGAGAGAGTAATGAGAGACGCGAGCCCTCCCCTTTCCCCAGCTTCCACAAGGATGCTCGCATGGAGGCAGGCTGGGGAAGACTACCTCCCTTCAAACTCCATAAACCACAAAGGATGGGTCAGATCCTTATCGTCTTTAAATTATACTCATAACTCCAGGCTTGCTCAGTTTCACAGAGTTAAATGACTTTTGTGCATGGATTTGAGATGAATTAGGGATTTTTTTTTTTGCTGCTGTTTCCAAGTAAGTTATTATTAAAAAAAAATAAATCATATTCATCCCATTTCTGATCCTAGATCTTAATTAATATTAATTACTGCAATAAATCTGTCTCTGTTGAATCCTTTCAGTGGCTGAAGTCCATGACTGCAGCTGGGGCAACAGGTCCAGGTACAGCAGCATCCTTTTTGGTTCCCTTAGTAAACTGTTTGCTGCTTCCTTAAGCCCTGAGGGAACTGCCTGTGGTTCCACTCCCATTACATGCGGTACGCACCCATTCTCACAGCATACACTCTGTAATCCTCCTTTGTCCCCATTTTTTTTAATCCGGAGCTGAAAACACTCTGTGCCCTTCATTTCTTGTATTCTCCTGCAGTTGTAGCTTCTTACACTGGCGCTCTGTCCTGAAGCTTTTCTTTTTCTCTTGTGTTGCCCGTTGGCAAGAAGGATGCTGAATTACCCATAAGGTTGCCTGGGGTATATTATATACTGTTTAATATCTTCGTCAGTGACATAGATAGTGAGATCAGGCATACCCTCAGTAAGTTTGTAGACGACACCAAGTTGAGTGGTGCAGTTGACATGCCTAAGGCACAGGTTGCCATCCAGAGGAGACCTGGACAAGCTCGAGAAGTGGGCCCATGTGAACCTCATGAGGTTCAAGAAAGCCAAGTGCAAGGTCCTGCACTTGGGTTGGGGCAACCCCTGGTATCAATACAGGCTGGGGGATGAAGGGATTGAGGCAGCTCTGCTGAGAAGGACTTGGGGGTACTGGTGGATCAAAGTCTGGATTTGAGCCAACAATGTGCGCTCGCAGCCCAGCCAGCCAGCCATATCCTGGTCTGTATCAAAAGAAGCATGGCCACCAGGTCAAGGGAGATGATTCTGACCCTCTACTCCGCTCTGGTGAGACCCCACCTGGAGTACTGTGTCCAGCTCTGGAGCCCTCAGCACAGGAAAGACATGGACCCGTTGGAGCAGGTCCAGAGGAGGGCCATAAAAATGATCAGAGGGCTGGACCACCTCTGTTATGAGGACAGGCTGAGGCAGTTGAGGCTGTTCTACCTGGAGAGGAGAAGGCTCTGGGGAGAGCTTATTGTGGCCTTTCGGTACTTAAAGGGGGCTTATAAGAAAGATGAGGACAGACTTTTTAGTAGGGCTTGTAGCAATAGGACAAGGGGTAATAGTTCTAAACTGAAAGAGGAGGGGTTCAGACCAAATGTAGGGAAGAATATTTTTACAATGAGGGTGGCGAAATACTGACCCAGGTTGCCCATAGCAGTGGTATATGCCCCATCCCTGGAAACATTCTAGTTCAGGTTGGATGGGGCTCTGAGCAACATGATCTAGTTGAAGATGTCCCTGCTCATTGCTGGGGAGTTGGACTAGATGACTTTTAAGGGTCCCTTCCAACCCAAACTATTTTATGACTCTAAGTAATATGTAATAGACTATGTAGTATATTGTTTGTAGTATATACCACATAATAGATAACATATTGTTATATACATTATATATTATTATGTATAGTCATATATAATTTTATATAATTTAGTATAATTTCATATATAATATAATATAATCTTATATCTAGTCTAATCCTTTCCAAAGGAAATGAAGACCGAGGCAATCGCACTGCCTGTAAGTTTTGCCCATGTGTTCCCCCTCTGCTCCTCGCAACACTTTTTGAACTCATCAAAAGACTTAGCTGAAATTTCACAAAGGGTGGAGGGTTATTAAATTACTACAAGTTTCATGGAAATAGGATAAGAGGGGAAGTCCAGCAAGCATTATCCCTATAGAGGGACTGTGCCAAGAGCTCACGCTTTGTTACACTCGGAGAATCCAGCGAGAAGGGGATTTTACTGATGGGATAAGGTTCAAGTGGGGTTGGTCCATCCTGATTTCGAAGTCGATCAGTCACAAGATCAATCACAAGACATAAATTTATATAAAGCCACGCTTGCTTAATTTGGAGCTCACTGATTCGCTTGTTGAGGACTTAGAATGTGGTCCTTTTTATGAGCCCCTGCCTGACTCTTTAAATGACTGGACTCCTAAGTCCCGCGTGGTCTAGTTAATATTTTTCTTTAAAGGAGCTGCCAATTTTCAGCATCTCTGAAACCATTTCTGGGCTTTATTTGCTCATCCTTATTTTCTGGAGCATTTTAGGGCTTAGATCACCCACAATAGCATCATCCCTATGTATGGTAATGACTGTGCCGCAGTATTTCCCCGTGGCTTCCTTATACTCTTCGTGATTCCATCGCAGCCGCTTCTCCTGTGCGGTGTCTTTACCACCAAAGGGTGTTGCAGTGGGAGCACAGACGCCTCCTCAAAGTCTGCAGAAAACTCTTTTTTTTTTCCTCTTTAGTTATTTTCTGTGTCTCTCCAGGGTGAGAAAGCTGTGCTGCCCTGTGCAGAGCAGCTGTGACTACAAGGTCACCTCAGGTGAGGAGAAGGAGGAGAACTTCTGCTAGAGCCCTTCTGATGGCTCCCTCCCAGGGGCAGGTTGGACATGCACCACAATATTTAACATTGCACACATCCCTGGTGCAAGAGGAGGAGAATATCAAAAGCCTGAGGTTCTCCGGGCTGCTAAAAGTGGTGGTGTTTTCCCTCTTGCCCATCACATCATCTTTTCACTTCTGCTTTAGGCATTAGATCAAGCCTTCGAGCAGGCAGATGATTAATAACCCATATGATTTCCATCTCCACGGGCGTTTCTTTCATAATCTTCGCAATCTACAAGGATTTTTTTTTTCTTTTCATTTTTGCTAAACTCAGTAGTTCTACAGATCAGTTGTACGATCAACACTTTAAATGTGCTTTCTTTCAAGCAGAGCTGGGGTTTTCTGGAGGTTCTGCTCTTCTCTTCTGGGGCTGGGTGCAGGTGTAGGTGGGCAGAGGTGTTGCTTATCTGTCGATGGAGTACAGTGATATGCAGAAGGTCATGGACCCGCAGACTAAATAAGTGATGAGACGTCATGAAAAATTTGTATTTGAGCACAAGGAAAGTTCAGCGCATGCCATGAGCTTGCTTGGCTTTTATTTATTTTTAATTTTTTCTTTTTTTTTGAATTCACTGTCTAATTTGTTCATGCTTCTGTCTCGGGAGACTGGGGGTTTTCTGGACCGTTCAGAAAACAAGCCCTTTTTAAAGAGAAAAGAGTATCAGACACAGCCAGTGGTTCAGAGAGGAAAATCTCAAAGCAAGAGGAAGAAATGTGAGAGAAAGCATTAAGGCAGGAATGAAAAATGAGGCTGAGAGAGAGGCTTGTTAGCAGCAGAGATGAGCAGCAGCATATAAACAGGAATTTCTCTGCAGAGTTTTGACGTTGCATGAAGGTTTCAGGGGTGCAAGAAGTGCTGTGTACCCAACTTCTCCTGAGGTTGTACATCTAGGTTGTCTCTGCTGGATCTGCTGTAGGTGAGGGGGAACTGAGTTAGAGATGGATCCTGCTCTTCATGTATGATTTACAGCAAACGTCTGGGGAGACAGCAACTGCAGACTCCGGGCTGGTTCTCCAAAACTATGAAGTTCACCAAAGGGTGAGAGCAATCCTGCTGAGTGGAAATTGTAGTATCACTGGCAATTGGAAATTAAACCCTGCATGCGATTGCCTCCGGGGATGTATGAGTAATTCTATCCCATATGGATCAAGAGATGGGAAAAGGTTGGGTGTAGAGACAGCCAGGCAGACTCTTCTTTCTGACTGTAAATTTTCAGGTTAAGAGGCCTGTCTGCCTTTTCTGTTGCAGCGTGCTTATATCCTATTCTTTCCTTTTGTCTAAATTTATTTATATTCATATATTATATTCATGTATTCCCTTCAATAGTGTCCCTCAGATATCCTCTGGCTTTGATGAACGCCGTGTTAGTGATTTATTTCCTTCCCATAATAACACTACCAGCATTCCTTCCCTTTCTTTTCCCAAACCCCTTTTCTTATTAACACCCAGTGCTTTAACTGCAGGGTGCCTTCTGCTGTGAGTGCAACTGGTGTGATTGCAGGTGGAAGTTTTGCAGAAAATAACCATCTCCTCAAGGAGTTGGGTGGAAGATGGCTGAGGACATCAGCTTCATCTGCTGGGAACAGGACAGAAACCCAGTTAAATTCTCGTCATAGTGATCAGCCCTTCTCTTCACTAGTCCCCAGTTGCAGAATTTCTTCCCTTCTGGACCCAAAGCTTTGCAATTCTGTGGAAGTATTAAATTATCGATCCACCCACGAAGCAAGTCTTCACTTGCAAACCTCTGTATTTGCTAGTGGGAAACCTTGTGCCGGTATTTGCTCAGGAAAATACCTGCCTTGATGCCATTTCTCTCTGCTCAGTGGCTTGAATGTGTCCTTGGAATGACGTATGGCTCTTGCAAAATTCCTCCTATTGAGGAAGCAGTAGGGGTTTTCAGTGTCAATTTGGGTAGACAAAAAGGTCTTTTGAATCCCTCATATAAGTGCTATGAGATACATGACTGTGATAAATGACTGTCACACTGATGCCGCTTTGCTAATGGTTTTTCAGGGCAAGCTTGAATGGAGGATAAAGTATCTCAAGAACCATCTGCTGCCCTTCCAGCACTGTCTCCTGGACACTGGAAGGGCTGGGTTTGCTCTTGTGATACCCTGTCAAGAGACTGGAAGGGGCAGTATTATTGCCACCAAAAGTTCTTCTTCTCTGTGCTGTGACTCTCAGAATTGGGGTTGAGATCTCAAAATATGGTGGAGCTTCTGAATCCAGGTTTTGTTATCTTAATAACATGGAGAGAGTGGCTTGGACGGGCAGATGGAAAGCACGTGCAAGACTCGTGATGCTTTTGCCATAGATTTTGCAATGCACCATCTCTGCTCCCTTTTCTGCAGAGCAGCTTCCACTCTGGCTGTAACGTTGGTCTTGCTTTTTTATTTCTTTAAATATTTTTCTTTTTTTTTTTTTAGCTAACAATGACCTCAGTTGTTTGTTTAAGGAGTTCATAACCCTGCAAAAATTTTACAGCAACCAAAAGGAAGTTTGCAAGAAGCCCTTTGGTTGGGAGTCTCTGGCACTGATCTGCTGGGCTTCTGCTTTATGTTCCTATCAAACAATAATAAAATAAGAAAGAAAGGAGAAAGTAAACAGTTTGGTGTAAATAAAGACAAATCCATGTTGGTTTTATCCTTCCTCAAACACTGCCGTTTGAGCACAGGAAAGGGCGAGCAGACGGCTTGGCCAGGCTGCCTGCTCCTGCCTGCCGGGCTGGTTGGGCAGCAGGATAACGCGGCGGAAAGAAGTGAATGAGGCAGCAAAACAGTGAAGGAAATGTGCGTACCTACAGCTGAACTCTGAGAAACCTTGAGAAAAAGAAACACTTTGAATAGAAGGAAATTGCTTAGCGCAGTATTGTGTAGTGCCAGTGCCCAGCTGAGGCAACCCCCTTGTTGTGGGCTGAAATTGCCGAGAAAAAGGGGTGCTTGGCTTCAAAGCAAGGCCGCTAAGGCTGGACTTAAATCTGAGCCATATGTAGTTTAGGCTGGAGTGCACCGATGTCGTGTGAGCTGGCCAAATTCTTGAGGGTGTTGCTGGTTTTGGAGGGTTTTCACCACCTATGGCTATGCTGAAGTAGCCAGGAGTTAATGGGTCCGTCAGATTTGGACCCGAAAGTCTGGTGCTGAGCTCTGAGTGGCAGCTGCCCAGGCAGATGCGGGTTTGATGTTTTACGTTTTATCTGCTCTGGCAAATCCCCCTCCTCTGAAATTACTTATACATGAAATTTCTATGTCTTTTATTATTATTATTATTTTGTTTTCTGTCTCCTCTTTTTCCTTTATTTCTTGTTTTTCTTTTTTATTTTTTCTTTTTATTTCTTTGTTCCTTTTTTCTTTTTATTTTTCTTTCTTTTCATTTTTTCTCCTTTTTTTTTCCTCTGTATTTTCTTCAAACTTGCCAGAGCAGTTTTCTCCTGGTACTTTTAAAATTCCCCAAAATTTTGAAAAACGAGCTGTCTTTGAGATGCTGTTCCTCATCGGGACTGGCCGCTGCGGGATGGGGGGAGCGTCAGGTTTATGCTACACGCTCTGCATCACATCCTTAAACAGGACAGAACCTTTTGAGGACCCATCTCAGCCATCAGGAACCAATCTCACCCCAAAACCTCCCATTGCAGCCCTTAAAGAGCATATTTAACCCCAGAAGGGACTTTCTGCTATTTCCTCCAGCATTTCACAAAGCCTTGTGCCGCCTTCCCATCACTGCCCCAGCCATGGATGTCGAATTCCCTGCTCTGCCGGGACCTCGCGGTCATCTGCTATCGCCTTTTTCCCCCCATGAATAGCTTTATAATAGAACGATAACTCTGCGTTCACATCATAAAACATCTTATCCTGGGATTTATACCCTAGATGTCAGTGCAAAGGTGATTTCGCAGCAGCGGTGTGTCTCCTTTCTCTCCTAACCCAGCTCTTGGCATCTGAAAACTGCCTTTGTTTATACCTTTCCAAGGCTGTGACAATAAGTGCAAGGCCATCCAGAGGTTAGTGTGACACTGCGTAAGGAAAAGCCTTTGCTTTTGTTTTCAGATTCCTCTGAAGGTTGGGGTTTTTTATCTACAACAAATAGCCATAAATCCTGCTGGTTCTCCCCGTGCCCAGGGCTGCCTGGCTGCAGCGCAAGCCTGGCGGATGCAATAGCAGGATGAAATGCTTCTTCAGCTGGGATCCCTCCTGATGCTCAGCCTCTTCATCACATCATATTTAGTTACGGGAAAGCGTGCCCTGCGCTGTCTGGGGAGTTTAATTAATTGGAAACTGGACTTTGCTCACCCTGGGTATTTTCAGGATGCCAAGAACAAGTGTTGCATGCTTTTTGCACAAGAATGCTGTATTTTTTTTCCCCTACGCATTAATATCCTGCAAATTTAAAGTTCCCAAAATGGTTTGCACCCACCAAAAATGGAACAGGTTCAAATAAGCTCAATGTATTCTCAAAAGGAGAGAGATTCTGTAGGGCGAGAGGTGGCTGGCCAGGGTCCCAAACAAACCTGACGTGAGTGTGAATTTTAAGTCCTCCTCGTTTAACCCTTCCTGGAAGGACTTTTTGGGGACTCACCTGAATTCTGGGGCCTAGAGCATGCAGCCCCCCAAAAGGCATCGTCTCGCCCATTGCCGTCAACTGGAGACCAGCGATTTCATGGCCTTGGCATGTAAAATTTGCTTTATCCTGTAGATGCTAAGAGGAGTGATGAGCTGTCCCAAGGGGAAGTTTGGTGGTGTCCACTCAATCGAAAAAGAGACTTTCTGCAGTGTGGTTGGAAAATAGAAGGTGAAATAATGGGCTTTAATCTTTACATTTTCCATGGTAATTTATGAGTCTCTAGAAGCTGAAGAAATAACTATTATTTTCTTCCCAAAGTCAGGCATTACCAAATTCACTGATTTCTAACCTTCTCCAAAGTTATTTTATTTCTGTGTGTGTTTTTAGACAAATGTTTCCTACCAGCCTTGTCTTCACAGCTGTTTTAAATATCCATTTGCTTGTGCGTCTGCCTCTCTGTAGAATACGCTAAATGCCTCTAAATGGCTCTTGCTGTTTTCCAAACACTATTTCAGACTCTGGAAATATATATCCCGCGGCCTTATAAAAATAGTTCTAATCAACCACCCAAATTGCTGGGTTATTTCACGGGCCAAATTAGTTTTGCAGGTGACACCACTAGATAGTGGGAACGATGGTGTCTTTGGGGAGGGACATCTCTGGAGGTCGGTATGTTTGCAAAGCCGAGCAAACCTTCTCGGTGGGAGCTCGCTGCATCTGAGGCCATGTTCTCCATCCCCTCATCCCTGCCCTTTGCATCCTCTGCCTTGGGGGCAGAGACCCCAATGTCACCGGTTTCTTCTGCAGTGATGCTGGATCCCTCTTCTTTGGGCAGGCTGCTGTGAGCCGTGCTGGAGTAAGTCTTCTCCACACCTCCAGTACTCTGTTCAGTTTTGGGCCCCTCACTACAAGAAAGACACTGAGGTGCTGGAGCGTGTCCAGAGAAGGGCAGTGAAGCTGGTGAAGGGTCTAGAGCACAAGCGTTATGAGGAGCTGCTGAGGGAACTTGGGTGGTTTAGCCTGGAGTAAAGGAGGCTGAAGGGAGACCTTGCCGCTCTCTACAGCTACCTGAAAGGAGGTTGTAGCGCAGTGGGGGTCGGTCTCTTCTCCCAAGGAACAGGCAATAGAACAAGACGAATGGCATTAAGTTGCACCAGGGGAGGTTTAGGATGGATATTAGGAAAAAAATTCTTCACTGAAAGGGTTATCAAGCACTGGAACGGGCTGCCCAGGGAAGTGGTTGAGTCACCGTCCCTGGAGGTATTTAAAAGATGCAGCACTTAGGGACATAGTTTAGTGGTGGACTTGGCAGTGTTAGGGTAACAGTCGGAGTCAATTATCTTAAGGGTCTTTTCCAACCTAAATGATTCTATGATTCTCTTGGGAGGCTGGTGTAGGAACCAGGGTGGAGGGGAGCCATGAGGACAGCAAATGGGGGAAAAATGTCCATTTTGCTAGAAATGTTTCCTTAGTGCTGCAGCATGACTAGTTCTTGCAACCCCCAAGCTCCCCCTTTTCTGTCTGCAGGGGCAAGGAGGTTTCTCTGGCTGAGGACCCATGACAAGTAAATGATGGGAAGCACGAAACTGCATCGTGGTGCCCCCGTCACCCACCCTTCCCAAATCCCTGTCTCCTGTTGTGTTCCTCGAACCATCTAAAATGAGTTCCCCTTTGCCAAGGTTTTATTTTTATTTTATATTTGTTCACCATGTGCCACCCATCGAAGGGGATGCTGTCTGGTGGCCTTCTAATTCACCCTGAGTCCCTCAAAGAACTTCATGCCACCTCCAAATGATGCTGCATACCTCCTCAGCCCCTGTCCCTAATGAAGATTAAAGAGGTCTATAATTAGGAAAGCAGCATGTTTCCAGCCTTACAAGCAGAAAAAGGCCATTTATCCAGCAAAGCAGCAACAGAGCCAGTGCTGGAGCCGCGTGGTCCTCACTCTGAGCCGGACCACCCGCGGGTACTGCAGACGTCCTCCTGCATCCTGCAGGTGTTTGAATCCTTGAAGCAAGCAAGCCCAATCTTTTGGTTTCCTACACAAAAAACCAAAAAGAAGTAGTTCCAGGTCTAAGCCTGCCTCCTGCAAAGCCAGGCAAGGGCACTGCAGTGTGTTTTCTGTTTACAGTAGAGCTTAAAGAAATAAGCATCAGTTACATAGGGGGAAAAATGAGAACACAGTCAAATTGGACCCCAGGGCAAGGCTCGCCGAGAACAATAGATCTGCTAAACAAAACCACCGAGGATAAGGAGGAAGTTATCATGAAAAGCAGGGGATATATTAATTTAGTTTTGAGTGTTTAAAAAAAAAAAAAAAGGAAGGTATTTCAAGTACTTGAACTTGAGCGTATCTATTTCGCCGCCCAGACGCTCTCCTCTTGAATGGCCGAGTGACCTCTGCGGCAGGAATCACCGCCGCCAGCACGGATGCTGAGCTCTCCCTTTCCTTACGTGTCAGCTGGGAGATGAAGAGGCGGCTGCCTCTGCCTCCCATCACGCGTGTGTCTCGAAAATAAATGGGAGGACGGTGACAGGCTGCAATGCTTTGCGTGAGGAGGGCAGCCAGAGTTTAGGAGGCCGTGTCCTGAGAAAGGTTTCCTGCTGGGTGAAGGGACCACCAGACCTGTTATCACACCTTGTTGGTCCTCTTTTCTTTTTTCTTTTTCTTGGTTCTTTTGAGCAGAAAGCCATACAAGCCCTCTATGGGTTGTCCCCGCTTGCTCCTGCGGGAGCTGCCGTGGAGCCTGTACACAACTCATTGCATGCACAGGAGGAGAGGACGGCACATGAGCTGCTCTATCTCCCTCCTATTCCCTCAGATAACTGCTTCTCCATGTTCTGCCCGTGCCAGTGCACTCCAGGCTGGTTCCTGGCGGCTCCCGGTGTTTCCATCGCTCCCCCTGCCCGAGGACGACGGGAGGAAGCGCGCCGATAATGCTCATTAAATTTATAGCCGCGTTGCGCTGTAATGTTTAATCAAGGTTACGTGACTGTGTGCTGCCGCGCAGGGTACAAGTTCAATGCAAGGTGAATCTTGTCTGAGATAATCTGAAAGTTCATTCGGAGGTGAAGGCAGCAGCAGCTTCTCATAGACTGGCTGGGGTTAGCGAGAGGTCACCTCTTTTTATTTTTTTTTAATCCCCTTTTTTAATGTGTAAACAAAAGAAAAATACAACTTTGCAGAGGAATTGGCATCAGCTGAGCAACAGGAAAAATAATTATGGTGTGCTGGCCCCGCAGTGTGGTTTGGTACCCAGTGAGCGCCCAACTGTGGGGCTCAGGGAAGGTGATGCCGGTGCCTTTAAGGACAGCGAGAGCAGTTTAATTCAAATCTCGTGGCTTTCTTGTACCGTGAAAAAGAGGGACCCTAATTGCTGAGCTCAGAAAGAGGGAGCTCGTCTGTCCCTGCTTCCCCCTGCTGGTGGCACCCCCCAGAGGGGGAAAACACCACGCAGCGCCCCTCGCCCTAGGTATCTGGGCGTCACGTCCTGGTGCATGCAGCTGTATTTTTCTGAAAACATGGCTGAGTTGTCTTCTGGGCAGACCCTGATCACTTTGTGGGTACCTAGATTTGCTGCTGAACTGTCAGAGGATGGAGAGCCTTAACCTCTCACAGCCCAAAACCTTTCTGGCTGCGAATACCTGCTCATGTCAATTAATTTGGGACATTTCTCCCTGGAAAGGTGGCATTTAAAGTGATTTTCCCTCCCCCCGATACTGTGGGGTCAATGATGGAGGTGGTTTGTCTATAGGCTAATTTGGGGGACTGCTGCTTTTCTCCCCTCTCAACCCTCTTTCCTGTGTTTAGGGGGTTTTGTACTTCTTTTTCTGCTCTTGTTAACTCTTCTTCTTCCTTACTAAAACATCCTGACCTGTGGCTGAGATATTAGGATTTTCCATGTTATTTCTCAATGTTTTCCTCGGAGACGCCAATGTTGTAGTGTGTGTCAGGCAAGGCAGGTCAGATAAACACGCAAGGCTATATGCACCTGGACTATAGCAGCAGAGAGGGTGTTTCTGTACACAAAGGGTACCTTCACATATGGCCACAACATCTCATCCACAGAGCAGACGGTCTTTTAGCATTAGCAAATCCAGCTTCTCCTCCCCATAATTCAAAAATGCTTTTAAGAATAGCTATCTACAAGCTGAGCGCTTTCCAAGCATTGCATCCCACATTTGGCCCCTGTAACCTCAGATGCTGACCCCAAGCATTTAGCTGGGCTCCATCCTTTCCGGGTAGAGTGACAGACGCATCTCACGGCTGTGCCCACTGGAGGTCTGAGCTGGAGAGGCTACTGGGGTGTTGCTTCTAAAGGAGACATCTTTGCTTCGGGAATGAATCCCCCTTTGTGACAGTTAAATGGAAACGCAAAGTGTTATTCAATAGTGGTCCCTTGAGAATGGTCTTCCGAGGCTCTTTCATTTCTTTTGGCTGCTGCCCAGTATTGTGTCTTTGTCTTACACAGATTGTAGGATCTGGAGGGTAGAAATACAGTCGTCATCTCTGGGTGGAAAGCACCATGCAAACTTGTGAACCTGCGTGGAGAATTTGATGAGTCTAAATAATTATTTTTTATGAGTGCAAATTGGCTACTAAATCCAGCAAGGCAGAGTTTCCTTTTGTTCTTTTGGCCATTCATAAAGTCCCACATCTGGGTGGTTATCACTAGAACCAACTGATTTTATTCTGAAGCATTGAAATCACAGTGGTTTTGTACCAAATAATTTTCATGCCTTGTTTTTGTTTGTTTTGTTGTTTTGAGCTTTTTTAAACAGCACTGCACAGTGCTTTGCAATGGTAGGAGAAACTTGGGATTTCCCTAGAATTCAGTTTGGCCTTCCCTGCGGGCAAGCCTCCAGTGAATGACTAAAGCCATGATCTTGCACCATCAAAGTCAGGAGGAGCATGAATGAAGGTGGTAGGGACTTTCCAGCCTTCTTCAAGACTGTCACCATAACAGGAGGTGCTAATCCTCAGTGTCCCCACCCTTTGCTCTTGGGCTACTTTGCATCACTTCTCTTGAAGCCTGACAACCTTTTGTGGCTCCTTCATGTGGTTTCGTGTCACAGGTTGGGAGGAGAAGGTGGATTCCTCAAAGCCATATTTAACTCAAAAGGGAGTTTTTTTGCTGTAAGTGCGGAAGTGACCTACAATCAGAAACACAACATTTTTGGGATAAAATTGTCTTTGTTAAGATTTTAATGAGACCTTTGGAATAAATATCTTCTGAATCAGTAGAAAAGTCAGCCTGTGTAATTAACAGCATTACTTCAAAAAAGGTGGAAAGCCAGAGGTTTTCCTCCTAATAAATGATGAACATTTGCAGATGGAAAACCAGAAGAACTTTCTGTGCACACAGTGCAGGCAAAAAACTTTCTGGAGACGTTACCCCGGAAATACGATGTAGAAATACAAAAACCTATAAACAGGCACTAATATGAATCTGACAATAATCCAAACTGGACAGATTAGGGCTTTGTTGGTCTCAAACCTTTCTCTGTTACATACTGTCCCATCTGCCGTAAATCTTTCCAGATTCTTCTCATATTTTTTCCAGGAACTGTTTCATTTTTGCAGATATAAGTAGAGAAAAAAAAAGAGGTAAGATAAAATTGCTACTTTAATGTGAAAAATCAATCCAGTTAAAATGTGAGATGAGGAACTTGTAATTGATTCTCCTCCCTCCAGCATGAGCATTTAGGAGGAAGGACAGCCCCAGGTAGGGTATTTGCCCAGGAGACCTGGAGGGGTCACTTAAGCATAGAGTTATTGTCCTTTACAGAGAGGTCAAGGCAGGCTAGACAGCACTCTGATCTACAGTAACTCCTAGAAGTCCGTCTCTCTCTTGCAGGCAGGTCTGGTAAGCACCTAAAAATAAGATTGACCTTCCCTGAGCTCCATGTGCATTGATCCATTGGCTTGTGCATCGCTTTGGCTTGTGCAATGTCAGGTTGCTGCAGGTGCTATCCACCCCCTCGTGCAAAGTACACTTAATACATAGAGAAAATCTTAGTTTCACGTGAAATGGGTGACAAAACTGCTCCTGCTTTCATTTCATTTTCACAATTTTACCCTCTGTGTCTTTCACAAGTAAATGAACAAACATCATGTTCCAATTCCTGGTGCCTTTTCTTCTTAGTAATACTATTGTCCAAACCCACGTCTCCCCATGGGTTAGAGTATTTCTTTCTTTTTCAGTATTACTTTCCCACGAGGCATAATTGAAACCTCACCAAAATAAATTATTTTGAATATACTTGTCTGTGGCTGCTGATGTTGGAAACTCTTTGGGCTTTTGTGCTCCGTAACAATTACCCACTGGCTGGTGGTACGGGGCTGCTCAACCAGCGATGGGGTTGGCTTGTGGGCAAGCTTAGGCACGGTCAAGGAAGAAGTTCTTCACCATGAGGGTGGTGAGACACTGGAACAGGTTGCCCAGAGAGGTAGTGGAAGCCCCATCCCTGGAAGTGTTCAAGGCCAGGCTGGATGGGGCTCTGAGCAGCCTGGTCTAGTGGGAGGTGTCCCTGCCCATGGCAGGGGGTTGGAACTAGGTAATCTTTAAGGTCCCTTCTGACCCTGACAATTCTGTGATTCTGTGATCAAACTGGGAGTTGGCACTGGTTTGGCTTCAGTACTTGTGCTTTTATGGAGGTACCCAGCAGGGCCAGGTCCTACCTGGGTGTTTTCTGGTCCCACTGGTGTTTTGTCCTTTTGTACAGGTGCATTTAGGTGGGATTTGGTAAGACCAAAGTGCCACCTTCCTCTTAGCCTCTGGTTATCACCTTTGTCAAAGGAGCTGTGGTGTTAATGAAATGAGCTTTTTAAAGAAAAGATCTTGGTAGGTTTGTAAGCTAATGATGTGATCTCTTGCAAACTGAAGCACAGCTGCTTTGTAGGTGTCGAGTCAGAGGCTGTTCATTCTGTGTGCTGCCCGCAACAAAGACTGAGGGAGAGGAGCATCAAACTTAGAAGTTATAAGGATAAGGAGCAATAACAGAGCTTTTTAGAGCTGGGTTTTTCTTGGTTCTGAAAATATTCCCTCCTTCTGCCTCTCAGAAATCAAGAGCAATTGCACATGAATATGACACTCAGCAGGTTTCAAGGCAGGAGTGCTGCCTTCAGCTGGGAAACCCCCAAACCCAACTTGATTGACACTTCTCTGCACCCTGGCATCCAGGGATCATAAAGCTAATCATGAAAGCCTGGCTGTAATCCTGTGGCATAGCTGTTCCTTCTGTGCTGATCTAAACACAGAGGATCTCATGCATCCACTGTTGACACCACCTAGACCCAGGCCAGATTCCTCCAGACGCCTGCCTGTCTCCTGCTATAAGAAGCAGCAAGTTAACTCTAATTCCCTGAGCTCAGTTGGATGTGAGAAATCTGGGATAATTGCGTTTAAATTTGTTGAAACAGGTTGCAAGATTGCTAGCTAATGGTCTTGAGTCGTCTTTCCCTTTTCATCCTTCAGTGTGTGTGTGAGCGTGCTGATGGTGTTTGTTTTGGGTTTTTTTAATAGCAGTTGGTGCTTTGCAGAAGGCATGTCAGGCAGCTCGCAGCCCGGCTACGGCCACCTCCAATGTGTGGTCCCTGAGCACCATGGAAAGTCAACAACTCCTAGCAGAGAAGAGTCTCCTGCTGTACGTGTGTTTGGAGGAAAAAAAGTACTAAAAGGGTAATTAACAGCTGCAGGGACACAAGAACTCCCTAATTTGGGCTTTTATCAAAGGGAAGGCTTAGTTCTTTATGGGATGTTTCTCACCAGCCCTTGCAACATCTCATTACTGGTGGATCTGCTGATATAGTGATGGTGTTGGCAGAGGAAAGTCCTTTTCAAGCCATCTTGATGCTCGCTCTTGTCACTGGGAGTAGATATTGTGGTGGATAAGAGGGGAACAGATGTTTGTTTCTGGGATAGAATCACAGAACTCTAGGACACCCCATGTTAGAAGGGACCTTGATAGATCACCGGGTCCAAGCTTTCATGGGAAAGGAAGCCTAAATGAGATGATCTAGCACTCTGTCCTGATGAGACTCCCCCTGAGCTTTCACCTCTCCAGAAAAGGACCTAGACCTTGAAATAAAGTGAGAGTTAGTCTTCAGGATCCGGTTGTTTCTCCTTTCACCATCCAGTTACTGCATAGCCATGAACCTCTTGTGACAGATTGCATCTGGTGAGGGCTCTTTTATAAATACTGATAGCTCATGTGTGATTTCAGCTCTGCAAAGTCAGGGTATTAAAAAGTAAAAGGGCTGGGGCACGAGGGAAAACATTGGCACAAGCGCAGAGGTGATGATGGCTCTTTTGGCTTTAACAGGGCCAAGGCACATGCCTCTTATGCAACCGAATCCCTTTGCAGAGACTGAAAAAAGCAAAAAGTTTGCTTGCTGAGGAGCAGAAAGATGTGGTTTCCATTTCTGGCTGGACTGCAGGGTGCTCTCGTGTCTTGGGGCAGCTTGGGTTTTGGACAATTGCTCTTTGCTTTTAATTCGGACAAGTTTTGCTTCCTGCTCCAGTGGACGTAACACTGGAGTAGTGTCTGGTGTCATGGTGATTCTGTCCTGGAGAGCTCTTCCCTCTGCTAACACGGGATCATCACACTCCTCTTCTAGTAGACTTGTCCATGAGCCTAAAGCATTTGCAAGTTTCCTGCAGGTCAAAAAGTTCAGGTGCAAGTTCCTGTTTGTGGATGCTCAGAGTGGCACTGCATCAGTTCAGAAGAGGGAAAAGGGAAAAAAAGAAGAGGCAAATGTTGCATGAAGTTGAGGAATTCAGGAATTTTCACCTGTCCTGCAGTAACACTTGACATTAATCTTTTAGGCTTGAGGAGGTGAGGAGAGGTCCTTGGGGCCAAGAGGATCCCTTATCTAGAGTTATGCCTGCAACATCATCCTGACTTCTCAGAGACAGGACAAGGTTTTTTTGTGCAGGTTTATTTTCATCTTAGAAAACATGGGTCTTCCTTTCCTGCTATCTTCTTTATCTCTAGCCACCATGCATCCCCTCCCAGGTTTGTGCAGAGCCCACTGTGACACTGGCACAAGCGTGCAAATGCTGCTGCTTTCTTTGATCTTGTTCCAGTGGCACTGGAAGAGCTTGCAGACCGTGTTTTGAATCAGTTTGGATTCACATTACATTATTTCTGGCTTGGCTGAAAGAATTTTATGCAGATTCATGTAATCTCGTGTCAGACAGAACATACTGTCCCGCTTCACTTTGCATCTGGAGGGAGAAGCTTGTGAAGTCACTGTGATATCCCTGTTTCCTTTGCCATCAGTGTGCAATTAAGTTGCAGCCATCCTTCCCCCGTGCCTGATGTGAGGGCTGTAAAAACATGCCTTGGCTTTGAGAAAAATAACATTTTTGAACAGTTTGAGGTGGTGATAGTACAAGGGGAATGAGAAGGAAGTGTTTTTCGAGGTGGAACTGAGAGAAATGGGGAAAAAGTGCTTCTCAGCACCTGCCATGGGGAGCCTGGGGCAGGGCTGGGAACTAGTTCCCAGTTTAATTCTTTCTTTCCAGAGTTTCCTTCTCTTGAATCACCATTTGAGTAAGAGCTCATATAGGTGTATAAAAACAATTTTTTTTTTCCGCAGTACCTTTCTTTTGGAGGCACACTCAAACCCTTCTCCATTTCTTCATTTTATTGTAAATATATACGTGCACCTCTCCCTGCTCTTGCAGCAAAGATGCCCCAGGAAGCTGCAAGTTCACAGCCCTGCTCCACACACGCAGCACGTCTGCAGCTCTCTGAGCTTATTCCACTTTCATATCATCATGGTAAAAGCTCCTCTTTTCCTGTTCCCCCCGCCTCCCCGTTTCTTTTTCTTTCCCCCCAGTGTATGGGCTGTCGGGTTTGATTTATAGCCTTGAAAAGGAGACTCTAGTTTGAAGAATTAATGGTATTTGCATATTTTATTTGGAATCTCCCCCGGAAGGCCCGCCGCAGCCCAGCGCCGCTGTGCAGGCGGGGTTTTCCTTTCTTTCTTTTTTTTTTCAGCCGTTCAGATTTAGCAGCAGAGGTGAAAAGTTTAAACAGTAAAACCAATAAAACCACATTTATGTGACAGATAAATCGTTTCGAAACAGCTTGCCCTGAGCCGTCAGGCTTCCTCCTGCAAGACCTCTCTCCTATGGAGCTCGACCCGCGGCAGAGCCCTAGAAGCGCTGGCGATGCCCTGCGCCGAGCAGCAGCCGGGGGCCAAAGGTGCCGGCCCCGGCCATCCTCGGACCTGCCTCACCGACAAGATGGATGTGGGCAAACAGTTGTAAAATACACAGGCTATCCGTCACTGTCGTGAGCCGTCCGGGGGGAGTCTGGCTCTCCCAGCACTCGGGGAAGGTCCAGCCTGGGGTGGGAGCACATTTAGGATGGGGCTTATTTAGAATCTTAGAATGATTTAGGTTGGAAAAGACCCTTAAGATCATCGACACCAAACGTTAACCTAAAACTGCCGAGTCCACCCTAAACTATGTCCCTAAGTACCGCAGCTTTTAAATACCTCTGGGGATGGTGACTCAACCACTTACCTAGGCAAACCGTTCCAGTGCTTGACAACCTTTTTGGTGAAGAAATTTTTCCTAATATCCATCCTAAACCTCCCCTCATGCAACTTGAGGCTGTTTCCTCTCATCCTATCATTTGTTACTTGGCAAAAGAGACTGACCGCCACCTCGCTACAGCCTCCTTTCAGGTAGTTGTAGAGAGCAATAAGGTCTCCCCTCAGCCTCCAGAATCTTAATGTCTTTCTTGTAATGAGGGGCCCAAAACTGAACACAATATTTGAGATGCGGCCTCACCCATGCGAACTATGGGGAGACAATTACTTCCCTAGTCCTGCTGGCCATACTATTTCTGATACAGGCCAGGATGCTGTTGACCTTCTTGGCCACCTGGGCACACTACTGGCTCACATTCAGCTGGCTGTCAACCAACACCCCCAGATCATTGAGATTTCTCTCAAATATGCCTATTGCGCTCTTGTGGCGATGCATGCAGCTGGAGCTACCTGAATGGCATGATGGATGGGAGTAAAATCACAGAATCATAGAATGGTTTAGGTTGGAAAGGACCTTCAAAGATCATCTAGTCCAACTTCCCCTACCATTAGCAGGGACATCCTTCACTAGATCATTGTTGCTTAAAGCCCCATCCAACCTGACCTTAAACACTTCCAGTGGTGGGGCATGCACAGCTTCTCCGGGCAACCTGGTGCAGTGTCTTACCACCATCATAGTAAAATATGTCTTCCTTACCTCCAGTCTAAATTGACCTGCTTTCAGTTTAAAACTATTGCCTCTTGTCCTGTCACTAAAGGACAAGTAAAATGTCTCTCTCCATCTTTCTTATAAGTCCCCTTACTATATTGAAAGGCTGCAATAAGGTCACCCCAGAGCCTTCGCTTCTCCAGGCTGAACAATCCCAACACTGTCAGCCTTTCTTCACAGCAGAAGTGTTCCAGCCTTCAGGCCATCTTCATGACCTCCTCTAGGCCCACTCTAACAGGTCCATGCTAAAACAGGTCCATAAAATAATTTCCCCGACCATCGCTTCATGCCAGTGCCAGCGCAATGGAAGGTGTGGTAGTGCACCTTCCACACCGGCAAAACTCATCAGCCTGGCAGCCTCCTGCAGGAGAGGTGCATTGCTTCAACCTGGCTGAGTCAAACGAAGCTGAAGCAGAGCTGAAGGAAAGCTGTGGGATGGCCACTGGGCCAAGTACCATGCGCTTGTCACCTGGCCCAGCTGGGAATGGTGAGTGTTGGCTCAGGCTCCTGAGCTGGAGACCCAGGGCTGACCTCAGGCGGTCATCTGACTTGCTTAAAAATCCCCCCGTGCTGGCTGAGCCGCACTCTTTCAGAGACATGCAGGGGTGGTTTCTCCAAGCCCTTTCCTTAGCCATCCTCTGAGCTCCTGCACAGCTGCCCGAGCCTCTGCTGTCTCCCCAAGCCTCCTCTTATAGCCCAATGCTTTTTATTTTACATTCTCCAACCCACTTCTAATCATCACTTTTTTATTTTGGATCTCAATTTGTCCCTTCCTCCTGGGGCTTCATTTCCACTCCCCATGAACAGCTACCTGACCCCTGGATGGTCCAGCCATGCACTTTCTATGGCAATAACTCGTGCTGCTTTGTTCGTTGTTTGCCAGGGGCACGTTCACCCCCCCCGGGGCCACCGGCAAGAGGGCTTTGGTGCGTTGTGGGGGATCCGATTTAGTCTGTACAACCGTGCAGCTTCCCACAGCAGCCGGCAAACTCGATAGAGGAGTTTTGGCCCCGCTGTGCCGTATGAAAAGAGCCTGTGAAATCATATTTAAGGTTGTCTCTTGAAGGTGCCCTTTGGAAAAAACTCCTGCCGATGATGTTCAACTCGGGTTTGTAGTTAACACAATGGACCTGCCGTACAAAGGCGCGCGGGACCGCGGTCTGGAAAAGCCCTCTTAGGTCCCAGCTAATCCGTCCCCCCCGCCAGCCCGGGGGATTGTTCCCGACAGCTTGTTTTCTTTACCCTGACCTACATAGTCAAAAAGAATCTTGTTGCACATTTTTGTTTTGTACCTTGAGGTCTCGGAGGAGCCAAATCCCCTTCTTGGCGGGGTGGGATGTGTTGTTAAACAGTGCTGGAGTCTCCAGGAAAACCATGGAGACGCGGGGACAAAGAGCCCTCTATGGTCCTTGCTCAGCCGCAGGATGATCCTTCTTCTCTGGACTTCAGTGGTGGGCGCCGGGACGTGCAGACACAGGCGATGAAGACGTCCGTGCACTTGGCAGCCAGTCCTGCAATAAAGCGGTCACAGAAGCTCTCCAAGGCAGAAGGTTGGGAGGAAAACACAGCCGCTCTTAATTAACCTGTTTTAGATGACGGAGATGAAGCCTGCATCTCATAGGTCCTCAGCTGTGCTTTCCTGGGTGGGTAGAGAGGCAAGTCCTCTTAGGAGTGAGGAGGTCCTCATGTGGGAAAGACATGGGAGCTGCTGTTTGTGTTTTAAGGAAAATAAGGATTCAAAAGGTGGTGTGGAAGAGGGCATTTAGGAAAGCTGGGCTGTAGATTGCTCCTTCCTCACCCAAATCATCTGTGACCGACGGGACACTGAGAGGGTCCTTTGTGGAGGTGAAGGGCTTCAGGTGTGAATTTTGTGTGTCTGGAGCAGGGACTGTCATGGACACCTGAATTAATCCGCTTTTTACCTCTCCCACTGCTGGGGTCAGCAGTGGTTTCTCTAACAAATAGCTGTAAACCACCTGTGACTTCCACTCTTCTCTGGTAGCTGCGTTCACCTAAGATAAACTCCTGAGCTCCTGGAGGGGTCCCGCACCTCCCCAAGAAGCTCTTGTTAGAGATGCTTACAAAGCTCTTGGAAGATGTTGAGATGGAGCAAGTGTGATGAGAAAAACTTGTGGCATGGTTCAGACAAAGCCAGGGGGTTATATGGGGACAGAAGAAATTTGTGGTAACTTTGACCCTGACAGTGTCCTCCTGACGTAGCTGAGAGCATCAGGGCACTGGGGTTCTTTGCCACCTACCTCCTCAGGGTGTCTCAGGCTTCATAACCCCTGTACCACTAGTTTACTCCCAAAACAGAGATAATGTAGCAGGAATGTGCTGTGGCTAAATTAATATAGCCATACATTAATTAATAATTAAATATGGATTAAATATCACTAGAATAATATTAAATAAATTAATAAAGCCTGCAGACCATTTTTTGTGGTTACTGCCACCTGCCCAGGATCTTTGCCAGCTTTCAGATAAACCGCCTGCTCTCTCGACAGCTTTTTCAAATCTTCTGTTTCTGTTTGTTTTTTCTTTCCGGTGGTTGCTGCAGCTCTTAGATCTGTTCATCCAGTGGGACTGGTCGACGTATTTGGCTGACTACGGGCAACCCACATGCAAGTACCTTCGCGTGAACCCGACGACAGCCCTCATCCTGCTGGAAAAGTGAGTGCCGGTCCAGACACCCAGGGTAGATTTCACCCCCATTTCGCTTTGGGCAAGCGCGTGTTTTAGCAGCTCATTCCATCATGTGCGGTACCTGGACAGAGCAGCCTGGGGAGCAGGAGGCTGCTTGTGATGCCCCTTTTGCCTCCTTTGCTCGTGAGCAAAGATTTCACCCCTGGGTGGACACTGGGAGCTTGAATAGAAAAATCCTGGTTTATCCCACTAACCAGATCCCAGGTTTTCTCTCAAAATGCATTGACTTGGCTGAGTTTGCTTCACTCTTAAGCAGAGTTTTCCTTGTCTTACAACAGACTTCCACTATAAAGGTGTATTTTAAGCCCACAAAAATATTTGAAATTTTCTAGCCTACAGACACTTGTATCTCCCTTCTGTTGGATCCATGGAGGGGATCAAGTGATAAAAGCCCAGCTATGGGACAGGGACAGTGTCTGTGGTGCTGTGTGCTCCAAGGCTTGCTCTTAGTGAGGACATGCTCTTTGATACAGTTGAATCTGAGCCTCTCCAAAGCCTGTAGTTGATATGCTTTGCACAGCTTCAGCCCAATCCTGGAGCTGTGCCATGCGTCAGTGCTGGGACGCGCCAGGCAAGCACCATGTAGACTCTGCAGGGCTTTGGGATCCCACCTGAAGCACAGTGAGGAGCTTGTTCCAGTCCTACAAGCCAGCAGCAAGGAGGGAAAGCCCCTGAGTTTGCTGCAGACCCAAAGAGTGGGATTTGCTTCGCTTATAACCCCTCTAGCATGTGGGAGAGAAGTGCCAGCAGTCACCACTTCTGCCTGTGGTAGGAGGTGGCCCAGGTGACCCTTTCTCCGGTAGACCTCCAGGCTACCACCTTGAGGATCAGCCCTAATCCTGCCTCTTTACTACCATCAGACCTCACAGCTGGCCGCCAGCTGATCTGACAGAGAAGTAACCTACCAAAAATTATAATTAACAATTTTCCAAGCTGCTCATGCCATGGGCGCTCCACTGCTAAGCCTGGCATGGAGAAGCAGGCAGGATAAGCGAGTAGCAGTTATATTTGATTAGGTTTACCATCAAATCAGATCGTGAGGAGCAGTTTGAGTTGTTTTTTGCTGTTCCTCTCTTTCTTGATTTCTTGTAAAGGAGTTGTCTGGTTTAGAGTTGGGGTTAAACCAACAGCCTTGGTGTGCTGCTGAGTAACTCATGACGTCCAGATGTTCTCAATATGATACACAGGGACTAAACTTAGGTAGTTGCTGTGTGTCAAGCACTTTTATACATTATAGCACTGTTTTTATATACGTATTTGTATGTACTTTGTGATACGTTGTGCTATTCGCAACACATTCGCAACCTGTCATCCATGATGCAAAAGCGTGAGGTATATTCAGAGCTATCAATAAAACGGTAAAATAAAGAGCTATGAAAAACTAAGAGCTTGGACATGAAGCAGCTGGAAGAGCCAGGGAACTGGGAGCAGGCAGTGAGCTGGGATCTGTGGCAGTTGCTGGGAAGGCAGTGGGACAGCAGAAGGGCAGCTCCATTTTCCCGAGCTGGTACTTGAGCACACAGCATCCGTGCTCAGCCTGACAGCCTTCTTCCTGAAAAGGACCTCATTTGAAGGGCAATCTTCACATATCCGATCTGCTTTCTGAACGCAGCCCAGGCAGAGTCATCAGGGTGGCACTTGCATCTTCCACATCGTCGTGCGGCATTGCCTTCATGGCATCGTGAGCATGGCATTGCCTATATGCTCTGGTGGGCTCTGCTCTATCCCTGCTCAGGCTTCAGGCCCTTTGGGGAGTCACCATGTGTCATCCACCAACTCCAGGTCCCCTGAGACTCTTCACTGACCTGGCCATAGCTTCAGGCACGTCCACTCCCCTCCACACTCCAAGCCTACCTTCCCAGCCCTCTCTGTAGGCAGCCGAGCTTTGCCAGCAAAGCGACGTGAAATTCTGATCCACTGGTTCATTTTGTAACCTGTTTTCATCATTATCTCTTTTCCTAATCACACATCTCTCATAGGATATCACGAGTGTAAGTATGCTGCTTGCTTGGGCTTTTACCCTCACCTTGCAGTGACTTTATTGTTTAATTTAAATGGAGCACTAAATGATCTAAATGCAAGCTGTCTTTGAAACGGTTCCCTACGGTAACTTTATCGTCTCAAATGCACTAATTAGAGCTAAAAGAGGAGCTTTTACTCTGTTGCTTTTTTTTTCTTATAGATTAATTTAAACAAAGCTTGGCTCTGTTGAAGGTGGTGTTTGTTGACAGGGGTGGGGACAGCGCTGAGCTCTCTCTTTCCCTTCCTCTTACTTTTAATTCTTGCGCTAACACACAGGGACCACGTTACAAAACCGGGCTTGGTTATCCTAGGGCTTTGCAGGCACATGCTTAAAGAAATAAAAGTATCGATCCTCCAAAGAGCTTCTGAGCCACTCAGAAGCATTGCCTCTTTCTTTCAAAGCTGATATTCTTGGTGTCTGGATGCACCACTTGCCCAGGGAATGCGTGTTTCCTGAAGCCAAATGCTGTAAAAGAAACAGGACAGCATTTGGCATCACTGCCTGAATGCCTTTGACCACATTGCATTGGCTCAGTGTCCGTCTGCAGGGCTCTGATGGCAGGACCAGAGCCAGCGTGGTCTCCTCGATCAGATCAGCAAGCTCAGCCTCTTCCGAGGATGCAGCCGCTCTCGACACTGCCTGGTCCCTGGTACAGTGCAGCCCAAATTCTGCAGGATTTTGTGTCCCGTAGGGAACTTAATTAATCAATAATACTTAATAGCTTAGTGCCTCTACCTTCACATGATGTCTGGAGATACCAGCAGCTCCCGTCCCTCCCAGACACTCATCACCAGTTAAACAAGTTCACCTACATGATGTGTAGGTGGATCCCATGTTGTGGGATCGGTAGTCTGACTATAATGCTTTTTCATCCCAGTCAAGTAGTTTTGTCCATGCAACTCCTTTCTAATTGTTCAAACACATGCAGAGGTTTTCTTGGATATAACATGTGTTACTTCAAAAACATATCATGGACCTGAACAGGTCTGATGGGATCGGAGATGGCTCTGAGGATGCCCAGGATGAGAGGGCTCTTCAGGGCAGATGATGGTCTGCTGTAAATTCCCCATGCGTTACCTGGGGGTAACTGCAGCAGGCCATGATGGATAGTGATGGGTACAGTGCTGAGTGGAGGTTTATGAAGGTACAGGTTTACTTTCAGCGCCTCTGATGTCCTCACATAGCCTCTGAAATAGAAACAGAGCTCTCAGCCCTCCTGGTAAAGTGCTTTTAGACCTGCTGGAGCCATACAGCGCTGCTGGAGGTGTCCCGTGGGAGGATGGTTATTTCTAAAATTCATGACACTGGGACACCTCTAACCTGTGCGACTCAAAAACATCACTTCCCATCGGTGAAGTCACTCCCTGGTTCTTGCGGTGGAGCAGCTGGCAACCTGCTTTGGTTAAAAAAAAAATAGAGAAAGAAAAAAAAATACTTATTTTGCTGAATAAAAGTGCTCCAAGCTATCCTGTTACTGTTGGGAAGGCAGCTCGATTGTAATCCTGTGTCTTTGGGCACTTATAACTTTAGCAAATTAGCCTTTGGGATAAAGTTATTATCCTTGTTTCCAGTTCCAAGCTGAATGTTTTTGGGAACATTTCAGATTCCCTTTGGCTCTTTGTAGGAAGATTGAAGCATGAAAAACCTTAGAATTTTATGGGGTTTTTAATCAGTTAAATAAGTTTCAAGAGGTTTGATTTGTGCTCAGTTAACTCAAAAACCCCGGTTTGATAAAATGCCAACTTCCCAGGGACTATCCGCTCTGTGTCCCAGTCACTTTAATGCTTCATTTAGGTCCCCAAAGCCGAAAACACAGGCTTATGTGACTCGTCCAAAGCGATCTGCCTCTGCCAGCTCTGATTCACCAAGAAAATAATTTACAAATAGTGGTATTATAAAAAAGCGATGCCAGCTGAGAACCAGCAGGTTGAATGTTGAGGCTGATACTTTCAGGAGCTGTCGAAGGGTTGACCCTTGTGGGGTGGTTTCCCTTACCACCACGTGTCCTGCCTGCCTAAAGCTAATGCTTGGAGTGTGCAATGAGGCCTGACACCCCCCACCAAAATGCATCCGTGAATGCAAGCGTGCATGAACCCCCAGCTTTGCATGGCGGAGGGAGATAGAGCTGCACCAGCTTCGCCTTCAGGTCTCGTCCCACCACCCGCTCTTCCCGTCTCTGCCTTTTTGGAGACCTTGTGGAGACTAGTGCTTATGTATTTAATGTAATTTAAAAAAAAAAATCCAAATATCAAGAAGTTGTAAGTTGAGGAAACCAGTGCTGGATTTCCTCCTTTAGTATAAATTAAATTATATAATACTGTATAATATTTTAAGTTCACAACTCCGAAGCTTTATGACTGTCACAAAAGCTGTATCTCTTGACCGCGTGCATTGCATCGTTTCAGATAAGAAGCCTTAATGCTGTGAATTTGATGCTAATTTTTAAATTTCCTGCTAATATTACAGTGTTGTCACTTATCACTTCATGAGATAACATGGGGACGAAGCAAAAGCTGTTTGGAAGGGGAGAACGAGAGGCTTTAGGGTTTCATACATTTTGGAATTAGAGATAAGAGCCTGCGGTGATATTGATTGGGATTTGTGGGGTTTAAAGCAAAAATGCAAACTCTGTAAAGCCTGCATGTGGCTTTGTATGCCTGTCTTTACACAAATACATGATAAAAATTGGGACAGAGCCTTTAGGTGGAGTCATCTCCTCTCTCTATCAGAGCCTGAATACGGGCATTTTACATGCAATTCCTTTGTGGGGCTTGGTTGCAACGTAGAGCAGCGATACCTGTGCCATAACCTGTTTCTGCTCTGCGCAGGATGAGAGACACGAGCAGAAAAAACAACGTTTTTGCCCAGTTTCGGAAAAACGAGAGGGACAAGCAGAAGCTGATCGACACCGTGGCCAAGCAGCTCCGCAGCCTGATCAACAGCCATCACTCGTGAGGGACTCGAGGACCTTCTGCCTGCGCCGGTCCCTGCACCACAGCCTTCCACATGCCTGGACTTGGGATTCTTGTTCAGAGAGAATATATGTATTTTTTTATTCACCTGTATAGTATTCATGAAACCTACCCTCATAACAAAACGTTCCTTGTTAAACAATCCCGGGAAGATAGGCGGCACTCCTTGTGAAGGTGGTGTCAGGAGTCTTCTATTATAAACTCCTATTTTCAGGGGTTTATAAAGTGACGGTAAATCCTGAAGCCTGAGAGAGAAGTTCACACCCAGACTAATTTTTTTTTTATAAGCCAAATTGAAAGAATCGGTCTGACTTCCTTTTGTTAACTTATTCAGTTGCAGAACAAACGAAAACAAAAAATATAGGGAGGAGTCACGGTTTCAGGTTCTTCTCATGGGCGCCGGTAAAAGGAGCACACGTTTAGAAAGAGGGTCACCCATCAGCTTGTCTTGCCAACTTGCATATTGTATTTAGGTAGAAAAAGAGGCAAACTGATTTCCCAGCTTTTCTCCTCTTTTTCCTGTAAGGGCTGATTTCCATCTTAGGCTGCAGATCGCTGGAGCTTCAACCCTTTCCTGTGCATCTGCGGTCAGCATAGCCACCCCCTGAGCTCCACCTCTAGGACCTGCCGATGTCTTTTGGACCTGCACTGAATGTAGAAGGGCTTCAAGAGCTGCCTCATTCATTAGGTTTGGAAAGGGAGACCCAGAAGGTAACCTGGAAGGGTGTCCTGCGGTGCCAGTCTGGCACTGGGATGCTGCTGCTTGCATGGAGCACGGGCGAGTAGCAGGGGAGGGGGGATGCTAAGCAGGGGTGGTGCAAAGGCAGACTGGGCTCTCCCAGTGTCCAGGGCATTCCATTCAGATTTTTTTTCTTCTCCTCGCACCTCTTCCATGCTGGTGTCTGTCTTCCCTCTCCTCCTGATACAGGGCAATGGGGTAAAGTCCCTCTGCTTCCCGTGAGTGCTCTGGCTTGCGCTGCCCGAGGAGCAGCCCTGCCAACTCACTGCTGGCCAGGATGCTGAGCGGGAACGTCCTGGAGGTCCCCAGAGTAGAGGCAGCAGGAGATGCCCTGTAGAGCAGCATCGCTCAGCAGCCTCCACCTCAGAAGTGCCTACGGACAAAATTCCTCTCTCTGTTCTGGAGGTGCCCAAACATCCTCTGCTCAAATTAAGACAGCCTTTGAGGAGGACAGTAACTCTACCAACAGGACTTTAATCCCAGGGTTTAGGTTACAGAGAGAGGGGACTTTCGCCCTTATCTTCTCATTACCCTTTTGACTCTAATTACCGCAGGTGAAAGCTGATCCAGCCAGTTCCCCCACCTCCTGAACACTGATGTTAAAGGGAATTTAAATCTTCATAGTGTATGTTACGGCCCTGGCAGTGCTGCTTCAGCAGGGGCACAAGTTGTGCCATTTCCTACCTGTGTTTGAAGGCAATGGGTGCTCAGATCTCCAGCCACTTCTGGAAGCAGAGGGGTGTTTTGCTGACCTGCAGAGCGAGGTTCCTTCTCCCTCCCCTCCCTGGGCTCAGACTCCCTGAGCTATGGAGGAGCAGGACTTGTTTGAAGATGGTGTTTGCAGAGGGACAGGAGCACTTTTTGCTGTGTGTTTCTTGCCTGGGGAACTCTTCTGACACTCAAGCTCTGGATGCACGAAGGGGATGGCGCTTTATCTTCCCTCCTTGTTTCTCAGCAATACTTTTTTTCTGTTTGTTTTCTTTTTGTTAAAGGTACTTGTCAATTAACCCTGAAAGTAAATAGGCACGTTGTCAGCAGTGACTTTCTGGGGCTGTCGTCCTGTCCCAGCAGTCTCCAGCCACAAGGAGCAGTGGATTATTTTCGTTAATAGGAGGGAAGAGCCAAACTTGGCTTTATGCTTCCTTGGTTTTTGGCAGGGGCATCAGGGGTTACTTTTTTCTTAATGCCTTTTTGAAGTACCTCTAAGGAGCATGGAGGAAAAAAGAAGCATCTGAATGAACGTTGGTGTTAACATGGCCAGAAAGGGATCATCTTTGCAGATACATCTACATGTGACCCAGCAAAGGCATTCAGAGGAACAAATGAAAATGAACTCGATCCATTCCCTGCTGGCAACCTCTTTCCTGCTCTCCAAAATGCTGGACCTGAGCGTGAACCAGCCTGGGGGCTTCGCCATGGCCCCTGTGAGCTCTGGGCGATCCCCAGCTTGATCTTGGCATCCCAAACCCTGCACAACCAAGAAGGAAAAACTACCCAGCTTGCCAGACTCCAGTAGGAAACTCTTTCTCACTGAATTGCTGGGAAGGAAGCAGACCAGTCCCTATGGTCCTGGCAGCAATGGGAGAGCCCTCAGCCCTTCAGCCAAGACGTGTCCTGTGAGCAGCAGGACGATGGAACACCTTATTCCTCCTCCCCATCCCTTGGCAGTCCCACCGTGGGAGAGATGTGGGGACACAAGTGTGAAGGGGGTCGCAAAAGCAGGTAGGATTGACTGGTTCAAGCACCAAACCTGAGCTCCTACCCAGAGGATGGAAATCGAAACTAAAACCCCAGCTGCCCGATTGTAGCAGTAACAGGGGAAGCTTCAGTCCACAGGGCACTTCAGTTAAGGGCCATTAAATAGTAACAAGCACTTTAAAATCCTTCAGAATGAAGCTGCTACAGATGCTGGCAACGGCGTCACTGAGCATCAGCAAGCATGACAAATAAGGCACTCTGGCATTTCCAGTTTTTATTAGCGGGAGGATAAGACTGTCAAACACAATTTTTAATCACTTTTTTCAGCCACTGGCTTTGCTGCCAGGCGAGGCGGTGCTTTGCAGCTAGGATGATTTTTCTCTCCTCCATGCTAGGTGCGGGATGAAGGGAGAAGGAGCAGGCACTGCAGGGCAGCATCGCCTCCGGTCCCCGAGGAATGGGGAAGGGGCTTTGAGCTGCTGTTGGTGCGAGTGGAAAAAAGCATCCAGCTTATGCTGCCGCCTTGAAACTCCTTTTTTCGCTGCCCCAAGGAATAACCTTCTATTGCATTGCACAAGGTATACCCTCAAAAAAATTCCCAAAGCAGATGAGTCTCGGGGCAAGACATTGTTTCAGATGCTCCAGACAGCTCCCAGCCTTCCCTACCCCACACCTGGTCTCTCTTTCCCATCTCCACTGAGCTTTAGTTAAAAGAGGAGCGACATGGCATTGCCGTGCCTTCCTGGGGTGGATTTCCTCTCTTCTTTAGGCTCTGCTCGGAGAGGTTGGGATCGGGATCCTGTGAACTGGCTTCTGGCACTCAGGACTTGCTGCTGGGAAAGTCAGGCTCGGCCAAGAGAGAGATTCAGCAAGTTTCTGATTTCGGGAGGTCAAGCGCCTAACCGCAAGTCACAGACCGGGATGAAAAATGGCATTTTGGTGCTCTGGTCCTAATTAACTTTTTGTTCCAAGAGATGCAGTTCCATCCCTTCAAAATAAAATTAATCTTTTAAACAGATTGCTTAAAAAGCCCTGGAAGACATTTAAAATCCCCTCTAAATCTTTTACTAATGATTGGTATCCTCCGATACGGATGGTATTGCTTATGAGGGAAAGGTTGTTGCTATAAATTTATAAGGGGAGTTGGAAACAGGGGTGGAACCCACTGCTGTAATCAGACATTTGCAACCCCAAAACCAAATAATGCTGCTACTAACACCTCCGTGCACATACATTGAACCTTCCTTATTTTTTTAAGCAGAGGCTACAGAGAAGGCTGGGTTATCCCTCCCTCTTCCCCCACCCACCAAACATATTTCAGCACCAGCGGGAAAAAAAATATAATAGAAAAGACAAGTTTGGCTTTCTGAGAAGCATTTGCACGTCTTATCCTCTTTATAATTTTCAGGGGTTGTGCAGGCAGCCCAGAGGTTGGGAATAACTTTATATAAGTTCTCCAAAGTGCTAACTTGCAGCCCAAACCATACCTATACATGAGGGGGATGGCCTCGGTTGGACATCAGCACGTGTGCATGTGTGTGAGAGAGAGGAGGAGGGGGTTTTTTTTATGCGTTTTTTTTTTATTATTATTCCTAGGGCTGGAGTTCAAGTCAAATGCTCTTAGCGATTTTGCACTTTGTTCTACATCCAACCGCCACTCCGGGCTCTGACGGGGCTGGGGTGGGTGGGGGGAGAAGCTGGCTGGTGCTTTGTTTGAGGGGCTGTTTTGATTTTGTTTTCATAAAAATTGTCTGCTTTTGTGCCACTATGAAAACGGATGTTTGGGCAGAAGGCGTGGGTGTTTGCACGTTGGCTCCAAACTGTTGGCGAGATGCTGGGAGACAGCATGGAAAGCAGAGGCTGAGATGGAGCTGGAGCCACTCCAGTGGCATTGGCTGCTGTCGGCACCTCCTGCGCTGAAGTTGTTTTTAGGGTAAAATCTTTTACCCCCTGAGGTAGCAATGATGGGAAGTGGCAGGTGAGGGAGGTTTGCAGTAGGTGTCCTTCCAGCATCCATTCAAACCCCAGGCAGAGACATCTTTGCCCTTGGTTGTTTCCTACCTCTCCACCACACCTCAGTTTGGCTTTTCTCTTTAATTCTGGGTTAGGTTTGCTGCTTTTTTAAAGCATCAAGTGGTTTGGAGCATCAAACCACCCTCCCACGCCCTGGCTGGATGCACATCCCATCCCGGGATGCTGCGGGGCTGCTGGGGTCTCAGTGCCCCATTTTCTGTGGCTCTGTGGTGCCCAGAGATCCTGTGTGTCCATCTCCCCCCCACCCAGTGTGACTCGTGTGTTTATCACGCCGCTGGGGAGCTCAAAGGGAAACACAACTTGCAAACGAATCTCATGACAGATGACTTCAAGACGGGCCCTTCTCTGCTGTCGTCTGGGACAGCTGTGAGTTTGAGGGAGGCGACACAAATATATCATGGTCTGGGCAGGATTTACCCCAAAAACAGTGTGTGGAGGCGGGGGGCTCTCAGGCTGTGACATGAGGGCTGGTTAATTTGCTTCATCTCCAAAGAGGCTGCTGCTCGGGTCTTAAGCCCCTCTTTTGGACCCAGGGCCATGCTGGATGCTCAGGGCCGGGGTGGGGATGGGCATCCATCCCACCTGCAGCTCCTCTGGCTCAAGGGCAGCACCCCAAAACCTTCTCGGCTAACTCGGCAGCCTGTGTCTGGAATCCAGCCTGCACTGAGTTGTTTCTGCCTTGGCTCATCCCTCTGATCTTTATTTTGACATGAAAGCACACCCACGCCCTCATCCCCATCCTTCCCTGTCCACTGGCTGCTTGTGTTGCCTTTTGTCATTTTCTGGGGGGAAAGAAGGACGTGATTTTGTAAACTAATGTGGTGAAAACAGCTTTTTTTGCACAAGTCGTTGCACAATAAGGGGAAAATTTAGTAAATTAGGTTTAAATTTAAAGGGAACTTTTTTTTTCCTTAAAACTCACTAGCAGAGCTACTGATTAAAAGAAAAAAAACCAGATGGACTAATTAAAAAATGGACTGCATGGTTTACAGGTTAAATTGCGTTAGAAATTAGCATGTTGATTTCAACTGTACATTTATCCTATTGTAACTTCTATTAAACAATACAGCATATAACTGTTTAAATAAGCGCCTGTGGCTGTGTGCATCACTGCGAAGGTGCTGCCTTTGCCTTCACCTCACCAGAAAAAAAATCCTAAATCCCATAAAAGACAAAATTCAACATCCCGTTTGTACAACCAGCAAAGATTTGCCACTGAAACACCTGGATTTATGGAGTGTCCCATGGGGAAACCACCCCTTAACAAGCACTGGCTCCTGCAACCCGGGTTGCGTTGCCGTGCTGTGAGCTAAAGCCAAGTTTTGCCTAATTTGGTGGCTACTTTAATTGGTTTCTACCATAAACAAGCATGATTAAACCCAAGCCTGCAGTTGAAGAAGTAGCCGCCTTGCTCTCATTGATTACATCTAGGTTTGCAGATGGGGAAAGTAATCCCGAGTAGGAATTAAGGCTTTGGAGGGCAGAGCATCAAGGCAGAGAGGGGGGACGTTGCATTAGCTTTCTATGGGAAATCTTCTTTCCCGCTTGCATTGCGTATTTTCTTTCATGATATTTATCATCCTTTGCAATTTGATGATTATATTAGCCTTTTTCTTTCTGGCCCTAACTGTGTTAGGATATTGGATTCCCCAAATACCTCCCAGCCCTGGCACTGAACGTGCGGTAGACTTTTGTTTCTCTAAGATGTTTGACTTGGTACCACATGGCATGTTGATTAGGAAATTAAAATGATACAAAATCAACATGACGCACGCTAATTAAAAACTGGCTAACTGGGATATCTCGGCATGTAATCCTAAACAAGAGGGGCAGCAGTGGGACATCTCCCTGGGGCTGGGTGATGCTGAGCATGCCAGGCTGGGGGGGGATTTGGGGGTCCTGCCCCTCTGGTAGGGGCGATGGGGAGGTTTGGTGGAAGGGCTCAGGCAAATGATGTGGTTCAGTGTGTAGGAGTGGAGGATTTAGGGAATGTTCATGGGCTGAGGGACTCTTTCGTGGAAAGCAGTGTAAAAGGATCCTGAAAGGGTTTTATTTCATGAATTCTTCTAAAACACTTTTTAAAGTCTTTTTGCTTTCCATCACATCCTGAGGCGGGGAGTCCCATGTGTTAATTTGGTGCAGGAGGGAGGAAAAGTGCTCCCTGGTGCTTATTTCTAACTAAACCTCTGCAAGAAGCGTTTGCACGTGCACATGGGGCAGAAGACAACAAAAGGAGGATGGGAACCTCCAAAATCTAATCATTCCACCTGTGTGCTATCTGGTAATGGCAATCATGAACAAAAGGGAAAGTGCCATCTCTGTCAGCAAGTCCAGGTGAGACCCCGAAAATGCACGAAGCCTCCCGGGCCCAGCCAGCCCGCCCTGGGCTGCTGGGAAACACCCAGCACCCTGAGCTGTTTGGGAAACCCAACTGCACCAGCTCCAGCAGCCGGCACAGCACCACAGATCAGCCTGATGTCTGCTCCCGTGGGGCAGCTCCGTGCAAAGTGTCTGGGTCAAGGGCTTTACCGTTAGCCACCGTCCCCTTGGCCTGGTGTACTGAGTGCTGAGCAGTGCTGAGAGCAGACTGGGTGGATGCTGGTCCAGGCTCAGGACAGTGCTACAGGGGACATGCAGCCCCGGACGGGACAGCCAGGGATGATCTGCAGCACCCACGCGGCTGAGAAGTGCTCCAGCTCTGCAGGGCTCCAGTGGAAGATGATGGGCAGAGATCTCCTCAGACCATCACGTACGGCAGTTTGGTGAGCTGCAGCCACAAGTATGTTTTGGGGTATGGATATGGGATGCTGCAGTGCGCAGTGATGTTATACCAAAGACTGAGCCCTACCATGTGTCGGGATGCTGCCTGCACACAAATCAGTGCACAAAGCAGGGCCAAACCTCACCACGGCTAAGTGACACCCCAGAGCCTCTCGACTGTCTCCATGCCACTGAACCTTTCACCCTGGGTGTCCTCAGGACTTCTGACCCCTCAGCCCATGCAGGGGGCTGCCAGAGCAGCGAGCCTGTTGTCCCGGCCCTGGGGACATGTTGCAAGCCCAGCGTTGGAAGATGGTGCCGGGTGTAGCCCCATCCATGTGAGAGCAGCCCCTGGAGGAAACCCTCCCCAGCAACATGCCCAGACATCTCTACAGACGAGCAAGTTGGGACGGTGCAGACGAGGGGGCGAGACGCGGCCCCCACACCTCCGCTCACACCCTGGCCTGGTGCTGTGTCACTGGGTAGATGCAGGGAGCGTACCCTGGGCCTTTGGATTTCTCCTTTTGGTTATCTGTGCCTTGTTTTTCTCATCTTTAAAATCAGAGTTTCTCATTTTGACATCTTCTGCGAGGCGCTGAGTTTTTCTGCTCTGGGATTTAACATCTCCATGCAGTGGCTCGCTGCCTCCTGTTTCCCGCACAGATGGGATGGAGGCCAAGTGGGAAGTCTAGCTGGGTTATCGCCAGCAGTATTGCTTTGTGGGGTCTGTAGTATACCACAGGGAAGAAGATCCAGCACAGCCTTAACACGCTTGGACCTAGAGATGCTCCTGTCCTCTCCAGTGGCACAGGACCTCCGGAGCTCTCTAGGCCAGTCTGCTGCAGGACTACTGCTAATGCTGGATCAGGATGGCTGTGGCTTTATGTGACCGAGTCTTGAAAAACCTCCAAGGATGGACATCTCTCACGTCTCTGGTGGCCTGTCCCAGGGCAGTACTACCCTTCCACTGAAGACTTTTTTACTGCCCAATCTGAACAGAACTCCCAGAGTGTGCTTTGCTGTGCTTTCGAGGACAGTAACTGTGGGCTTACGTTCAACCTGGTTGTCACTGTCACCACTAAGTCTGATCCAACAGAGTTGATACTCATCCACTTAGTTCCCTCGTTGTGACTGCTTTCTGGTGTGACACCAGGCAGACAATTGCACCGGGGGTACTGAGCATGCAGATTGATGACTGTCCTGTATGTGGGACATGACGAGACAGCAAACCCACAGCTTGATGCAAGCGTCTTCCAATCCCTTATTCTGTCCCATGGCAGCTTCATTCCAGGGGCTGCTGAAGCTGGCTCCCTTGAGAAGGAAAATCCCATGGGCTTGGAGACAGGCTCATCTGACAACTTCACTTTCCTGCAACCTCAGCCAATCTCATCAAGGAAGGAGGTTAAGAGGTAAATCAAGGTGAAGGCAAGAAGGGACAGAGATGGGAGGAAATAAATGCTCAGGAATATCTGTTGAAAAGTATTTGTCTTGCCTGCCTTGAAGAAAATAAGGAGGAAAAAATCTCTCTGCTTGTGGTTGCTTGTGGGTTTGGGATTCAACTCTTTAGAAAACAGCTACAGTAAATGCAACAAGAAAGAAAACCTTGTTGGGTGATCACTGAACTCTGAGTCAGGGTGGTGGCTTCCGGCAAGAGACTGCAGGGGAGCCAAAACCTTCCCAACCAACTCCCAAATGATGGCCCAGACATCCCCTTCTCTTCATTGGTTCCAAAGGTTGACTAGGTCAGATGTAGGTCCCTGTACTCAGGCAGGGGAGTACTGCCCAAAACACTTGGCTTTGCATCAGACCTCAAAGCCTCTGTCTGGGCGTCTGCTTCTTGGAGGTGTTGGGCCGATCTCATTAGGTCCTGTGGTGTTAAATTGATACCAGTGGTGTTTAAATCCCCCCTTCGAACAAGTGAGGATTTTGTTCCCAGACACCTATTTGGAAGCCTACCCAGCATCTCACTTCCCTGATACTTAAAAGTCTCTGTCCCGTGCCCCACCAATCTTTATCTGAGACCAGTTTGCATTCGCTTGCTTTTGTGTCAGCTCTTGTTCTTCAACTTTATTGGCTCTTTCTCCTGCTTGGTGTTGTCTCTCTTGATATCTGTAAAGTGAGAAATCACCCTATCTTCTCAGCTGGGGTTCTCCCAGCTCGGCAAAGCCCGGGGGCTTTAGGCTTCCTGTCACTCTCCGTTTTCTGGTTGCCATTTCCCACACATGTTCCCATCTCCCATACGTGTTCCCATCTGAGCCTTTCAACATGGTGGACCAAAAAGGTGTCTGGTGCAAGGAGCTGCCAGGACTGACACCTAGACTGGCATTAATGCTTCACTGTCTCAAATGTAAATGTCCTCCCAAACACTAAACGTCCTGTTTCAGTGCTATGACAGAATTGCTTTGTTGTAGGCAGTGACCATCACATCCAGGTCTTTCTTCTTGTTGACCATTCAGTGACCATCGCATCCAGGTCTTCCTTCTCGTTAACCATTTTGAGGTGAAGGGCTCTTTGCTTGGTGCATGACCCTGCACTTTGCTCTGGTGGCTCTCACCCTTCTGCCTTCACTCTGCTCATCGTGGTCGTCCAGCTCTTCCCAGCTGACATCCCCGTGATCCCTGACAGTGGTGATGTTGTGGTGTGGAGGGTTTGCCAGATTTCTTCTGCTATGGGTCAAAAACAGTTCTGGCAGGGTAGGGAAGATTGTGTGGGATAGATAGGTGAGAGAATATGGCCTTCCTCACTGAACTTCTTCCCGCCCCTGAGAGCAAGGAACGAGTTGCCAGATGGACACTAGACCACAAGGACCACCAAAGTTTGCAGGACTGAAGAGTTTAAAGCAAAAGTGGAGGAAGGAAGCTGATAGAGACAGCTGTCATCACATGCCCAAAGAGCATGGGTGAAGGAGGTTGTTAGAGCAGATAAACAAATACGAGAAGGGAGAGGAACAGATAGCCCAGAGATAGCACGACCTGTGATAAGGATGGGTGAGGGAGATGAAGCAGCTAGGGAAGCGATTGTACCTCCCCTGGCAAGAAGACTGGATGAAATCCAAGAGAAATGAGCACAGAGCATTACGTACAGGCGAAGAAATGTGGGCAGGGAGACACAGGAGGTGGAGCAACTGGATTTGGGATGTGAAACTGGGTCATCTAGGGAGTAACACAGCAGAGCAGTCACAATGCCAAGAGAGGGCAAGGATGGTCAAGCCAGCTGGCAACAAAGGTGAGGGGAGTGGGTGTTTTGTGCGATGATGCTGTGTGATGGGGAAGAAGTGAGATGGGACCACTTGGGGTAAACAGGACTTTTCTCCTTTCCTTCTTGATGCTTCTTTAGTGTTTTGTCCAAATGCACCGCAGTGCATCCGATCCCCAGGTGTGACCGGCCGGCATTCCTCCTGATGACGGCCCCTTCGTCTTTGCTCTATGCCATGATTATGAGGCCCACGTGGCTTCGCAGCCCTGCTAATTGCATTCTGTGGGGCAGTAATTGAATGAAGGCTCACGAGAGCCATGGATCAAAGGCAGGCACCCATCAATATCTGCCTGCCCCAGAATCCGATTAGCAGGGAGAAGGCATAAATCACGGCTGCCCCTCCCTGACCCAGCAATACTTAATGCAGGTACAGCGCCCAGGCTGGTGTCAGGGAAATCTGATTTGCTCACGAAAGGTTAAGCAACACCGTGGATGAAAAATTATTGTGATGCTGTGTCTTCTCGGCAGTCATTCATCTCTGCGCTGCTTGCCGTGGGATGGAGGGGCTGCCTGAGCAGGCTTTGGGAGATGATTACTCAACGTCGCTGAGACGTGTGAAGTGTTAAAGACCCCCTGGCGGGGCACGGGGCAGTCGTTTGTATTCATTAGCCGGCCCGTTGCAGATGTCGGCTCACTCTTTGAGGGGGAGCAGCGACACACGCTTGCTGCCTGGGTCCTCACTTACGGTCCTCAGAAAAGTGGCGGGACCTGATTTCTTCTCCCTTGGTGGCCCCAGGCACTTGTTGCCCCACTGTGTAGGGGACTCCCATCAGAGGAAGGCAGTCCTGTTTCTCCTCCATTCACATTTCTAGTATCTAAACCACCCCAGTGGGGCCAGGCAGCTGCTGCTTGTGGGAACAGGTTGTGTGGAGACCTGTAAAGAGCCTGAACTTCAGTCTTTTTCACTACTGTCCCCTTTTTAGGCTCAAACTGTGATGGCCCCCAGGACTGTGCACAGTGTAGGGGCTGCTCTACAGCCCCATCCCACCACTATCATCTGCAGCTCTGGTAATGTTTCTCCACCATGAGGTACAAAAGCCCTGGCTGAAGGCAGCACTTGGCTCTTCTCCTCCCCAAATCTTTCACTCTGCCCTACCAGCCTCTTAACAAGCCAAAGACACAGGTTTTCCAAGGCAGGGCCTGGTGGGTGACTGGATCTCTAGGTATGTTTTGGTTCCCACCTGTCCAAGAAAGGATGGGCAACAGCCTCTAAGCTGTCCTGTTTGGACAAGTCTTCCCTATCTTCCTGCCTTACGATCTTCCACTTCTCCACAGCATCATGATTCAGATTAGGAGAAACCCAAAGGAGAAGGGGAAAGTGTCCTTCAGGTGAATATTCTTAATACTGCCTACACTGAGGGGTAGACCCCCTGCAAGGCCAGCTGGCAGTGGTTCTGTCAATGAGTGCTCCTCTCTCAGCACCCCTATTCCCACCTGAAGCTGCAGCTCCTCCTGCTCACTGCAGCACAGCTTTGGGGCTTTTTCAGGCAGTGAGGTTTGCTTTATAAGGGAGAGATCACTGGGAACCTAATATTTATTGTCCATGTTTGCTTTTGGTGAGTATGAGATACTTACCAATGGTCTGTAAAGAGGAAGAGTCTGGCTGATGTTCCCCAGGGGTTGAGATATGAGCATAACTTTATCTCAGCTGGGTCCTTTCCTGACCTCAGCTCCACCACCTCATGAGAAAGCAGAAAGCTATATGAAGGGCCTGAGGCAGCTGCTGGAAGGGTGTGTCTGGACTGGTTTCTGTTGAAACTGTGGCTACTGGAGGCAGAAATCCCTAGTTTATCTGTTGAGCATCTGCTTCTGTCCTCGGCATCACAACTTGTGCTATGAAACCCCTCCAGCTCTTGTGTGCACCTCTTTCTAGGTACAGACTGGGATGTGTCCACTTATATCCGTCTGCTCGGAGGGCTGAGGGCAGGATATAAGGTAGCCTGCACTCACTGCAGCCAGAAAAATGTGGTTTTGCATCAGACCATTGACAGGAGGCGGAGCAGACCATGGTGCAACAGCCTGAGGCCCTAAGCATTCACTGCGTGTCTGTGATACTCAACCCCATCCTCTCCATCCCATCACAGCCTGCTGTGCCACGTCCCACTGAGACAACCTGCTCCAAGGAATCTTCCTTCCTGGCTATGGAAAGACAGTTGCTTAAGAGATGCCAAACTTGGCTGGGGAATTAACTTCCTTGGTGAGACTGGTTGGGAGTTGGGAGGTTGTTGCTTGATGGGCAAAATATGCTCAGTATGGGGCTGGCAAGATGATCGAAGCCTCTTTGTACCTGGAATACTGGTTCAGATCCCTTTGGATACTTCATGGCTAAAGTGGGTGAGAATATTTTGTTCACCTCAAAGTGGGTGGTGGAGGGAGGGATCTCAACAGCACTTACAGGTTGGAGGCTGCAATAGCACAGCTGGGCTTTGGGTTGCATGTGCTGTCAGAAGCATGAGGGTGTTACCAGGCAAAAGGGTGAGTGCAGACAGCCAAGGGTAACATAGACCTGCGACCTGTATTTTGTTACTGAGGACCTGGTCAAAAGTCCTCCAGAGCCGTGATGCAGCCTGGAGCAAGCCCTTGGTGTGCAAAAGTGATGTGAGCAACATCAGTCAGGATGCCCTTCATTCTCCACAGGAACTACCAGTTTCGCAGGACGCGATGGCTCCAGAGCTGCAGCAAGGTTTGACTCCCCACCCTCCTGAGCTGTTTTGTCTCACCAGCAGACCCAGGAGAAATCAAGCAGCTCATCAACCCAGCCACAAACACTGCATCAGTTTCTGCTTTGGCCAAAAATCACCATTTTCCAGCATTACTTGGGAGAAAACAATTCCACTGTGAACTTAGCAGAAGGGATGCAAAGCCAGCTCATTCCCATGGGCTGACTGGGCTACACATAGCCTTCAAGGTCATGTGCTGGACATCCTGACGTTGAAAGCTTCACTGTGGTGACATAGACAGAAAATCCCTATGACCTGAGGGATGATCCTGCACATCCAGACCCCAGGAGTGGTGAAATCACAGATTTTCTGCCTGGCTCCAGTGTTCCCCTACTTCAGGTGAGGTTTGTGAGCTTTGTCTGCAGGCAGGCCAGCCCAGGGCTCGTGCACGCGTGTGGTGGCATGCAGGGATAGATAGCATCTCTCTGGGGTTTGGCCCCAAGGTGCTGGAAGGAGTGCACGAGGGTGCGGGCTTCATCGAAAACCAAGCTCGGTGCTGGACACTCAGCACAGTATATGTCAGGACTGGCCTTTTGGGGTTAGCAGGGCAAGTTTCCTCACCACTGACTTCAGCTTAAGACCAAACCCTTAGTCCTTACCCAGGAAAACATTTCACACCTGCTCAGATGCTTTCAAGCCCCTGGGACGCTTTCCCAGGGTAGGGCTGCAGCGAAAGCCCTGAAGCTGTGTATACCAGCAAATTAAACAGTTCCAGGGTTCAGACACCAATTATCCTCACTGTTAAATTATTAGTGCTCACCCAGGTAATTCTCAAACGTGGCTGGGGAGTGTGCGTGGCCCCAGACCCTTCCCAACGAGCAGGTTGGATGCAGCCACCCTGTTTTGGCAGGTAGAGGAGGTCAATTCAATGGGCAAAGGCTTGTCCATGCTGGATGGCCTGGGGCTGGAGGATGGTCCCAGACATGTCCATCGCGTTGGTGCAGATGTAACCTCTGTGCTTCTGCAGCACAGACATGGTCAACCAGACTTTCATTTAACAAACCTACAGCTCAAGTCTTTACAGCTTGGATAGTTACCAAACATGCAGCCATGAATACCTAAGTGATCGTAATTAATTATAATTGCAAACATTCATATTAATTTACAGTACCATCGGGTTTAATTTTTTTTTTTTTCCAGGATGCTTATTTTTACTGATTAAGGCCATCTCTGCAGCAACTGGTCTTGTAACCAGGAAAGGCCTGATTCCTGGTGGCAGAGCCAAGAAGCAGCCCTCCCCTTCCCACAAGCTGGTGAGACACAGTCGGCTCCTGCCACTTCCCTCCCCAAAACTGGGACCCCAGCAGTGCATGTATCAGCCAGCAATGGAGAAATCTTTGTCGCCATCTGAGGCTGCCTGAGTGCCTGCTCCTCCTCTCCCCACGCCGTGCACCTCATAAAACCCTTGTGCTTCCCTGGCACTTTTGATCTGCCTGTCTGCCGGGGAGGTGGGATGGGCAGGCGAGATTTGCATGCTGGAATTTTGACAAGGAAGTTCCCCAGTGCAGAGGGGACTGACTTCTTCCTTGCTTTTTGGCTTATTACATTTTTATTTGTTTCTCTAGTCATCCAGTGGACAGTTTTTTATTACCGTTTTCCCCCAAAGACTACTAGAAAGCAGGTGACTGTGACATGGGACATCCTAAACCCCAGTCCCATACAGATAAGCCAATGATTAAAGTACATCTTGGGCTTTCTAAGACACACCTAGTTGCTTGGCTCCCTCCTAAATATTTTTTTACAGCCGATCTCCCCACCCCATTGGGGAAATTACACCCAAGGAAAGCTGCATGCATTTGCATCTGGGTAAGGCTATGCCCAGGTAAAGCCAGGGAGAACTGATGCTCAGGGAAACCACTTTTCTCATCAAAAAATGATGGGAGAGGGAAGGTGTGAGCTTGGTTCTGCTGGCCATGGCCCAAGCATCCGGTCTCCCTCTCTGGCTTGGTGCTAATGAGACCTCTGAGCCCAAATTTGTAGGCTGTGGTGCTGGAAGGACACAGACTGGTTGGAAACAGACCAAAGTTGGGCTGCAAAAGAGACCAGAGGGCTGGAAATCATGGCTAAGGAAGGAAGATCAAAAGTCTTGCAGCTGTTTACTTTAGGAAAACTTTATAACAGCCTACAAACATGTAACAGGCTTCTGCAAAGAGGAAGGGAATGAACTGTTCTCCTTGTTCACCAAGAATGGGACAGGAGGTAATTGGCTTAAATTACATCCAGAGAGGTTGAAGTTAGGAGGAACATTTTTCTATGGTGAGGACAGGCATTTGCGTTGGGGGCTGTAGCAAGGCAGTGTCTCCTTCTGTGGAGGTTTGAGAAGACAGAGGACCTGTGTGTGTCAGGAGCGGTTTGTGCTGGAGCAGGTGCTGCATGGGGACTCCTGCACAGATCTGGGGTCAGCAATGGGCTGATTGCCACACTCCACCACACCACACCAAAATGAGCCTGGAGAGATTTTGAATGGCGCTCAGCACTGCGGAACAGCACAGGGGGGAGGCAGCTCAGGTACTCCTGGCTTTGGGGTCGGGAGGTGATGGGTACTGCTGCCTCGTCGGTAGCAAGGATGCAGGCTGGGCTGGACTGTCGAAACAATACAGTAACAGAGTGGTTTTAAACACTCCTTTTAGGGTTTTCTTTCTTGTTTGTTCAAACCCAGATCTTTTCAGTGATCCTGTGGCTAAGTCAGCTGGGAACAGGGCTTCTTAAAGCAGTTTTACTGCTGCAGACAAAGTAACATCATCACTCCCTCTTCCCTTGAGTCTCCTCCAACATGCATTTTTCTTTCACAAAATTAGAAACTAAGCAGTTTACTGCACCGCACATGAAATCTTGGGCTCCCTGAATGAGATTGGCTTTGAGGTCCTTCCAGCCTTATTGCAGTAATATAAATGAGAGTTTCTCCTGTCCCCGGTAAATGGGTTCCAGCTGGACACTGGGCAAGATTCAGCTCCCAGACTCCCACACCTAAAAGTAGAAGTGAAATTCATTTGCAGACATCTTGGAGACCAGTGCCAGTTTCAGAGACCTGGGAAGCCCACCTGGCCTCCAGTTGTTGTTCAAGAAGGATGCAGTTCTCCCAGAGGTGCTGAGCTCTGCACAGGCTGCATATGGACAGCTCAGATCCCTGAGCACCTCAAATACCACTTTGTACCTCTGTGTGGGCAACTGAGACTTGCCTTAGCCTGTGTAGTTAATGCAATGGAGAGCTATCAGCTGACCAAGTGTAGGTTGGCAAGAGCTGAAGACCTCCGTATACTAGGAAATACCCCAGGAGACAGAACGAGAAGGAATTTCTTATCTGCTGCAGTGCCCATGCCCATGTTTACCCATAAGGCAGCAGGACCTGAGCATGGGATGTAGAGAACCCTTTCAGATGTTGTGTAGCACGTGGAGGGTCACCACAGAGCACGCTGGTTTTCTGAGCAAGGTAAAGCCACACTGGCATGGACATGCACCACACTTGGGGATGTTGCTGGAGCTGCCAGCACGAGCATGAACATGGGGCTGAAGGTCATTCTTGGTCAGATAGCTAATCCCAGCTCTTTATGCCTTGTCTGCAAAGCAAATGCCTTGTTCAAACACACTCCTCCATTGGCAAACAGGAAAAGAAAAGCAACAAAATAATGCTGCTTGGGGCTGGGACTGGAAAGCTGCTATGGCTTGATAGAATTGAGCTGCTCTGAGCTGAGGTGAGAAGGAAGGCAGAAAACAAGAGTAAGCCTTCAGATGCAGATGTGTTGAATGGTGGCTAACATGGAAGTAGCTATACATCCTTGTATCTCTGTCCATCATCCCTCCTTCCTTGTAGCCCACACAGTTGCAAAACCCCTTGTTTCTGTGAAAGGAGTGCGTGGTGTGTCCTCATTTCTCTTGCAGGGCTTTGTGAAGCAGAGAGATGCTCAAGCCACCTCTAATCACAAAGACAGATGAGCTGAGAGAGAAAGGAGTTTGTTTGCTCTGTCCCATTTCTCAAGCCCTGAGGTGGGGCTTTAAGTAGAAGCAGTGTTTTCTGCAAGTATCTTCTCTGAGTAGAGTTGGACATGTTTTCAGGCATGTGACCCTTTCTGTGGGTCCAGAGTAGAACACACTTAAAGCTAAGTTCTGGCTGAGGATGACTGAGTGTGACTTAATGATGTCAGTTGGGCAATTAGGCAAAAAAGGTGGTTGTCAGGCAGAACAGTTGGTTAGGAAGGGCAGAGATGATATGGTTGTTAATCCCATAAAACAGAGAGAAAATAGAGGCAATAACTGCCTGTGAAGCAGAGAAGCTAGCCGGCCCGTTGCCTGTAAAACGCTGTGAGAACAATACTGCTCTGCAGTCCATCATATTTAGTGCCCAGCAGTCACAAGATGTATTCTTGGTTTTCCTTTCCATGGCATTTTTGCTGGTGGTGAACAAGGCTGAGGTGTGAGTTGGGATGGTGGGGCAGAGGGGGCCATGGTGATTCTAGTGGTGGATAGAGCAGGTCCTCCTTGGGTCACCCCTTGCGACATGCTTTGTGTCACCTCTCTGCTCGGGCTGGTGCTTAGAGTGTGGCTTAGGACCTCCCAAGCAAAAGAAAGGGAGAAAAAAACCTGAGCAAAATGCTCCCAAAACTGATGAAAAGAAATATTAGCCGATTCCCTCACTGCTCTTGGAAGTTTGGTGCCTGTGCTATGAGGACCCTGAATCCTGCTTTCTCACCTAAACATGGGAGAGGGCTTCATCGCACCCAACTTTAGATCCCTAGGATCTTTCTAGAGCTGAAGGATAAGAGTAGACCTTCCTAACTGGGATTCACCTGACAGATTTTAGGTGGCTAAGTCAGGATGAGATGACTTTTATCACTCTTGAGTACAGAGAAAGCCTGAACAGTTGCTCTCAGGTGAAGTGTTTATGTTCAACCAGAAGAAACTCAAGTGATGTGAATCTTAATGTCTTCCCAATTAAGGTCCTTGATAGACCAAAGAGTATTGAAGTCCCCTATCACATTTACCACCCCAGAGTGTATCAGGCATGTTCCTTCCCCCCTACTTTTATTGCCTTCTCTCCTCTTGCTGAAGTGGGGCTATGCCAGGCCATGAGGCACTTCCAGGGAGAGATTCATCCCATCCTAAGACATTGGCACTTCCATGGCAGGACAGATCCTGCTCCTCTGAAATACCAGTCTTGGGAGGAGATGCCTCCATCTCTGAAAGTACCAGGGAACCTCAGAGAGCAAGCTTGGAGCAGATGCCTTGTTTGTGGACAGTTCCATGTAGGTGGGATGAACCATTGTCAGCAGTGGGTTCCCAATGTGACTTTTCCATTGTAAAGTGACTCCTCCAGCTCATGAAACATGTGGGCTCCCTCCTTTTTCAGATGATGTCTCCTAAATGCCAAGACGTCTGCTCTGATAAACACTGGAAGAAAACTTACAAAGGCAGGAAATACCTGAAGAAAGAAGAGATTTCTTTTTAGGTGTGATATTCTTGCTCTGGACCTCCATCCCCAGGGATGGCATGAGAACTTAAACTCAGAAACATTGAACACCAGGCAGCACAAAGCTGTGCAAAGTGGTTTTAAAAGTTTAATCTTTCACAATTTGACATCTCTTAAAGGCCTGGTCCCCCTGAATATTCTTAAAAGTGTTATTGCACAGTGGATCTTGATGCCTCTGGAAGCCACCAAGGCTCAAAAATTTATCAAGGCTCAAAGAAGAGCTGGATGTTTCTCAGGGTTATCGGGGAGAGAGACAGAAGAATTGATGACGCATTTCAGGATGGGGTTTCATAGAGATGATGGTGGGTTTCAGGAGGGCTATGGAACTGAAACTTGGGGTCTCTGTTCACTCCATAAGTACTTGACTGACAGTACTTGGGCTCCCAGGAGCATCCTTCATGAGAAGTGGTGGGAGAGTGTCCAGTGGCATCCCTGAGCACAGCAGGAGGTGGCTCTGTTCATCCCAGCAAGGTTTGTAGAGGGCTTTGAAGGAGGGGGTCTTTCAGCATGTCCATGGGAGAAAACCTCAAGGAGAGCAGGGAGGAGGAAGTGCCTCTCCCAGAATGATGGGAGTGGGCCTCTAAACAGATGATTCAAGTAGATAATGTGAAGACTGGTGACTGGGGCTGAGCTTTCAGACCAGATATCACCCCTTTCATCTTCTGCCTGGCTAATAGGCTTCCCCTCCTCTTTAATCTGCCTCCACTGATGGGTATCTCATGACGTTAATTTGCTTTTTTCTTCACTCTCCTCTCACTGCCCACTCTTGTCCTGGAGCTTGGCTTCTGTGAAGGACCAGAGAATAGGGGAATACTCCCAAAATCCCATTTTCCCCTCAGCTGGGGGCAGGTGCTGAGTGGGGTCCCACCACCCCGAGATGCTTGTGAGCCCAGTGGCGGGGCCTGCGTGTGCAGGCAGGGAAGCTGGGGAAAGGAACAGTAGCTTTTTCTCTTCCCGGCGACGCCGACGTGGTGATCAGAGGAGCTGGCCAGAGTCCTAATGAAGATAAATGAATATCCCCTCTCCTCCGCTCCTCCAGCTTTTATTGATGGGCTGCGGGGTGAAAGGCGAGAGCTTGAATGTTCATTTAAGCAGACATCACGAGTTTCTTTGGAGGGGAAGGTGTAAGAAAAACCGCCTTGTGCTTGAAAGTTACTCCAAGATGAGCACGCTCGGCTTTACAAGCCTTTCTCCATTCCTTCCCCATCCATCACTTCCCAGGAGCCCTTTGTAAATGCAAATTGCACTTTGATAGAAATAATGCACTGAGCCTCTATTAGTGTCTGTGTAATGGAGAGGGCTATTTTAATGCAATCATTCTTGAAAGAAGCTCCTCTGCGCCTTATTTTAGGCTGTGTATCAAAAACCAATCTGAAAACACGCTCCTCCCCTGCCCTCCGCTCCCGCCCATCTCTGGCCTTTGCAGGCCCTGGGATACTTTTTATTTTGGGCTTGGGATTCATGGGGCAGCCTGGGGGTTTGAGTGCGTGAATGACAGCTCAGGCAGACACCCCGTCTGACCTGCTCCCCAGGACAAGGCTCGGTGTCCCAGGATGGGATGCCTGGACCACAGAATGGTGATGGTGAACACAGTGGTGGGACAACCTGCCTCCTTTAGATCTTGCCATCCGAGGAAGGTCCAGCTGTGATTTTAGGGGGATGGGATGTCTCATCCCCTGGAGCTGTTTGTTCCCAGACTGTCACGTGTGCTTTCTAGCTGGGGGGAGCTTGTCAGTCCCAGCTATGAACATCTCTTGGTGTGATGGAGAGTGTGGATTTGCAGAGCAACCCCTGAGATCCTTGGGATGTTTCTGCACTCAGCAAACTGATTTTCTCATGTCCCAGCCTGATCTCTCCCTCCCAGGGTGTGCAGCAGCAGCTCCAGCACTGAAATCAGTTTAAGCTGCTTTAAAAAAAAAAAAAAAAGAAAGAAAAAAGGAACATTCTAAGCCATTGAGATCCCCCTTCACACACACACTTTGGGAGGTCAGAAAAAACTGCTTTGAACTGTTTAAAAACAAATCTGAGGCATCATTCATCTTAATTAATGAGATATTTAACCAGTTCCTTTTAATAACTTTTTGATGCATATGCCAAATGAAAAAACCATATTTTGGTCTCATTTTCTGCTTAAAAGGCCATTATTTTGGTCTCATTTTCTGATTAAAAGACCATTGTGCTCCATTCACCTTCCCACCTTAACCTCTAAATCCTGCTTTTTTTCCCTGGTATTATTATCACACTCCCTCGGAGCAGGGCAGGCTCCTTCTCACACCCTCTATGTGCCACTGTGATTTGTGCCAGCAAGGATTTGCTCACAGGTCGAGGGAAAGGAGGTGATTTTAGTGTCTCTCCTGGGTCTTCTATAACGCTGCCATGAAGGATTTAATCTCCTGGAGAGGTTAATCTGGGTGGATCAGTCTGTCAGGACCCTCCTCCTACCTGTTTGGGTATGAATTATACTGGGTGCTGGAGTAGATTTTCTCCCATTACTGGAAATCAAAGTCATTCAGTAGTATAAATTCGAAGCCCCCTCCCAAAGGATAGCTCCAAAGGTGTGGTCCTCCAGCACCTTCCCAGTGGAGATGAAATATTTAGTGCCAGTCAGAAACATCAGAGCAAGCCGCAGAGCAGCTCTTCTGAACTCCAGGGTGGGGACCACCACTTTTTGGGGGTCTTCAACTCCCAAGAAGAAAGATATAGGGAGAGAAAAGTATTTTCATAAATCAGAGAAGCAGCATGGAGAACAAAGGGAGGAAACATAGAAAGCAGAGGGGGTACTTTCCTGTTTCTCGAAAAGCAGAAGAGGAATGGGGAAGGCAGCGTCGTTAAAGTGAAATCCCCGACTGGAATGACAAAAGGAAAATAAATTAAAACCAGATTTGTTCCCCTGGGCTGAAGGAAGGAGGATCCTTTTTGGTTTGTTCCTTCTTTCTTGTTTCCTTTAAAGACAGGAGATCAATTGCAGGACTTAATGAGAACCGTCTAGTGCGAGAGGTAGACAATGCGAGACGGAGAAGGATGTCCCAGCGCCCTGGAGATTTTACAGCAGCTTTGAGCATCGGGATCTGTCCCTGTAAGTCGCAGCCCATCTCCGGGCCATGACGTTGTGCAATGTGAACATCGTGCGGGGCTGAGCCTGGGCAGCCCGAGCAGGGACCACCGGCGGCAATCCCTGTCCCTCGTCCTGGGGGACCATCGCACCCGTGGGTCTGTCCTCTGGCGCACACCCACATTGCGAGCTGGCGATGCGGACATGAGGTGCATCAGGATCCTTTGGGGCTGCTGTGACACTGATGGCACTCACAGCCACAGTCCTTGTGAGTTGCCTGCAGCATGGCAGCCCATGATCTCTCATCAGGATCATCCTCATTCTCCTGGTCAGGAGGATGTGCCTAATTGGGCTCCAAATGCAGGAGGTTTCTGGGCACTAATTTCATGTTGAAGGTAACCTTGGGTGCAGAGTTTCTACCAAGAGCTAAGGAGGACTTGCTGGGACCCTACAAGGGTGTTCCCTTGGAGGGAGAGGAAAGCTCCTCCTTGGGAAACCTCTCTGAGTTTGAGAGCATCTCAGCACTCCTGGAGACCCTCAAGGGAGACAGGGGATGCCCACAGGAGGCAAATAAACCCGCTCTTTGCATGTTAAACTCATGCCAACAAAGATGCCCCAT
>VXBO01010255.1:137864-194902 GCA_013400135.1 Rhinoptilus africanus | reverse complement strand
TCGCCAGCGCGGCCCCGTCTCCGCCCGGGCCTCAGGCCCCCGAACCCAGCCCGGCCTCAGCCGCCGACGGGGGCTGGCTCCTAGTCGTAGCGGTGCAGGCTGCCCCTCACCCCGGCGACTTGGTCTGTGCCGGTAATTCCCCACCAACACAGCCTTTCTCTCCCACAGTTCCCCGGATTTGACGACCTCTACTGCAAGTTCTGCTTCGTCTACGGCCAAGACTGGGTTCCCACCGCGGTAAGACCCCGCTGTGCGCTTCTGAATCCCAGCCTGCCTGCCAGGCCCGCCGGCAGCACGTCTGTAACGGGCTTCGTGCAGGTCTCTGGCTCATGGCACATTCTCCCCCCAGGGCCTGGAGGAGGGCATCTCCCAGATCACCTCCAAGAGCGACGTCGCACCCACCACGCTCGTCTGGAACTTCCCCATCGACATTACCTTCAAGAGCACCAACCCATTTGGCTGTGAGTGCTGGGAGCGGTGGGATCCAGCTCGCAGTCCAGGCACCCCTCTCACACCCGCTTCATTTGCAGGGCCGCAGATTGTAGTGAGCGTCTATGGACCTGACTTCTTTGGAAACGATGTGGTCAGAGGTTATGGAGCTGTTCATGTTCCCTTTACACCTGGAAGGTGAGGTGACAACCTGTTGTTCAGGACTGAAATGGAGATTTATTTTTTCCAGTTACTATATTGTTTCAGAAACAAAAAAGTTCTCACATGTCCTTATTACGTCCTGTCCGTTTGGTACAAAGAGCATGGATTTTCTAGCAGCAACCCCTGGTTATCAAATAATTTTTGGTAATCCTGTAGACAATTCTGTAAAGTCAAAACTGGCGTGTAGAAAGCCCAAGTAGAAAGTGCGGTACGTTTGCCCTTCCCCATCCCTCTCAGCACATGTTTTTTCATTCCTGCTGCTGGAAATGGAGGAAGATATGCTCTTCCTATGCAGACAAACCCTTTCTTTATGGAAGGGAAAGTATTTTTACTTTGAGATGCTCAGTGGTTTGATGTGGCTTTATAAATATAAGAAGTCTTGCCAGTGCTGTTCAGTTCATTTCTTAAGTTCCATGCCTTTCATGCTTGTTTTAGGCATACAAGAACCATCGCTATGTTTGTTCCAGAGTCCACATCTATGCTGCAGAAGTTTACAAGGTAATAATTAAATACTTTAAAAAAAAAATAAAATCCTTCTTGCTGTTATTCACAAGGGTATATCCAGCTACTCACTGGTGCACATGTGTGACTACTTTGTATCATAACCAGATAGTTTTGAGTTTTATGGGTAAAGTCACATTTTTAGGTGTCTAGGTCTTTTGAAGAGCTTTAAAAGCTCTTAAAAGACATTAACTCCCTGCTTGCAGTAATGCTCACTCATCTTTTTTTTCATCACATTTGACCCCTGTCAGTTTGAAACAGAACTAATTTCAGCAGAGCAGACCGATACACGAGTTCTTGAACGGAGTGGCAGCTCCTGTTCCACAGGGTGATTCATGTCAGTGATGTGACTTGCAGAGGCGCTACTTAGATTAATTTTACAGAGCATTGTAGCTGTCACTGGGCTCTGAGGAGGTGTGCTGCGGTCCATCCCTAAATCTTACTGTAGCTAGGGGCTTTGCTTGAAGGATAGCTACGTTAAAAGCAACCTGGAAAGCAAAGGCAGAACATGGAAAAACAATTGCTAGTTCTACCTTTTCTTCCATCTAGAATGCCTTTGCTGTAATCTTTGTCTTGTTTACACACACCCCCCTTCTGAAGTAGCAGTCTTCACCCAGAAACTGAGGGTATTAAGGTTTTTTCTTTCCCTTGTATTGTTTAAGTACAGTCTGAATGATCTGTGAGCTGACTGGGTGGGGGATTGCTTGTACCAAGGGAGGCAGCCTTGTGGTACTTGAGCACTTTGAGTCTGTACCCAACAGCCAGGATTCAACTGATTGACTTTTCGTCTGTTTGTGATACCATTTTTGTAGAATCTGTGCTCTAATTTATATACTATTGTATTATGTGTCCCCTCTGATGTATTCAAAGTGTCCAAGCCTCTCTGTTACTCTGTGTAATCAAGAGTTGCAAAAGTATCTTTGCCATAAGAAGAATTCTGTCTAGACCAGAAATAACTCGCATTTAACACAATGCATATGAAATTGGTTTCATTTTTCTCCTTAGAGAGACAAAACTTATCTTTGATCAAAGTAGATCAGCAATAAAATGAATCGGTCTTCAAAACTCTCTACTGCAAACAAAAGCTGGGTGTCTTGTTAACCACCACCCCCCCTTTGATTTTTTTAACGTGCGTATAATGAACTACAGCAAATCTAAACACTAGTGAATGTATCCAATTAATTCTTTTTCATTTTCTTCTCCAAGCTGGTTCACAGGGAGACGTCCAGAATTTACTGACCCCAGAGTGGTAGCACAGGGAGAAGGAAGAGAAGGTAAGTCCCAGGGAGCTCCTGCCTGTAACCCTGGCGCGACAGCAGGGCACAGCTTGGCCACCCATCTTCTGTTGAGAAAAAGGACAGTCCTACCTGGCTATGGGGGGAGTTCAACAACCATTCAAACCCTCTTTTAACCAGTTTTATTCACGTCTTGTTTCTTCCAGTAACGAGGGTGCGATCTCAAGGATTTGTGACCATTTCCTTCAATGTAGTGACCAAAGATATGAAGAAGTTGGGCTACGACGTGAGCCCGAGCGACATGCAGAACCCCTCTGTGGTGCCTGTTACAGAAGGGATTCCGAAGTATTGAACTCAGGTGGGGGATGTTCAAAAGCTCACAGAGAAGTTAAGCACTTTGGGGCTTTCTGTAGCAAAGGGAAACGATTATCTGACTAAACTGGGAAAATTTCACTTGAGACCATTATTCCAAAAGAAACACAAGCCAATGAGGCTTTGGAATAATTACCCAAGTACAATTCTTTCAGTAAGTGTAGTGGTTGAGTATTATGTTAATTACTGTAATCAGAGGAAATATAGCATTTTTATGAGTAATATCAGACTATCTCAAAGTAAGATTTGTAACAAAATATTTTTTATAACAGCCTTTTGTACATTCTTCAGATACTTAAAGAATAGGAAAGTTTAGAGTTGTAGCAGTTTTCCTGTGTTTAAAAGATCGTTGCAAACCCAGTTCTTCTTACTAATGCTTTTTTGGTAGATATGGGAAATTGAAATTATCGCAGCTTCCAGAAAGGAGGGAATACGGAAACATCCCAGTGAAATGCACACACGCTTCTCTGGGCCACATGCTTCCCTCTGCAAAAGCAACAGCAGTTTTCTTTATAATCCCACATAGCCCTTTAGAGTTTGTGCCGCTAATTAAAATAGCTCATGCACGGTAGAAACAAACCTTCCCACATTTTTCAGTGAAGGAACCCGGGCTTTTGTGTTTAGAACAAGATGATGACTCTTCCATTTCCAGTTTTTATTTCTGCATCAAGCTTCTGGAAGAAAAAGAAAAGAACAGGCGGTTTATTTTAGAGGTGTTAGAGAGACCATGGTGTTAAACATATCCTTCCTGCATGGTTTTAACTTCTGGTAGAACAAATTGCGTTTTAAGTGCAGATATTGACTAAAAAAATAAGCTTTAGAGAAGGCTCTGCAAAGAAAGGGGAGTCTCAGTGAGGCCGCTGCTGCGTGTGCAGTGCTCAGCAGCGTTTCCCTTACGTCGGGTGCCGGAGGCACTGTGCTGCGCAGGACAGCGGGGACCTTCTCCTCCCTCCAGCCAGTACATCACACAGCGAAGGTACCTCGCCTTTCCTTACCTGGTTTTCTTGTCAAAAGAAAGGCAGTAAAAAAGCAGCGTAGTGATGTTCAAACCTGCCATACTCGGGTTTGCTTTCCCACTGTGTAACCTCAGAGGAGGACCAAAACGATGCTGGTTGTCATTAGTGTGTGACGGGAGCTCCCAAGCCGAAGTGCTGTTCTCCGATGGCCGCAGCTGAGGGCACAGAGCTGCCCCGGCTCTGAAGAGCTTCTCTGATGTCCCACCATGGCCTTTTGCTGAACCCCCCTCTAAGCTAATGTTAGCGCTCTTCTTTTAGGCTAAATAAATCCAGTTTTCTAAATATATGTATTTGTCTTTCTACTGCTAGGGGTTTTATTTGTTTGTGCCAGAATGGATGTTTCTAAGCCCTAAATCATCCAGAATCTGCTATTCTTACAGGTACTAAACAGAAGGAAGTGTATGTTACAATATGACTAATTGCTTAGTCATTTTCATATTTAGATTTGGGCATGTAATCTCTTGTGTTTGACTGCAAATACCAAACGCTGACTGTGAGAACGACTTCACGTGATACCACCCTGTAAGCGAACTACTAAGACCTTGAAACTGTAGGAATGCAATAACAGACAGTGCTGGACTGCGGAGCCTCGGGGACCCGCATCAAACAAAGCACCCAGAGACAGTTATTTCATGCTGAGCAGTGTGACTAAATAAATCTGACTTCTGAAAAGATAATGTGATCACTGTAGTTTTGTTGCGAGCATTAGCTTCCTCTGTGCTATTTATAAATACTTTCCCAAACACGGTTACAGATCATTTTTCATCTTTTACTTTTTTCCTACCTTATTTTTGTTGGTTTTACACTTCCAGTAAGCTCCTCCCACCAGTTCTTTTGGCAACTCTTGTAATCTGTGAACTGAGTCTATGTTGGAATCCAAATTAATAACTATTTCCTGGTGGCTCAGAGGAGATACAAGGAATGTTGTTTCCTTTTCAAAAGTATTTGGGAAGCAGTTAGCTACAGTAGCAGGATAAATATCTGTGCTTGAAACGCTTGAAAGGCGAACATTAAACCTACTACTGCTTAAATACCATTTTTCCCCTGAGCACAGTTACCTGCCCCCATTCCAATTAGAGCAAAACTGCGCAACAGAGACTCTACTCCTGAGAAACCTGTTAAACCCAGATAAAGCCCAGACTCGGTGCCCCCAGGGGTGCAGTGAATTTACGGACAGGCGGCGCCGCAGTGTGGCACCACTACCACCCCTCTCCCGAACTGCTCCGCTTCCCAGCGAGTCCTTGGGTGCTTACCACCAAAACCCACACCTGCGCGCGCACAGCTTCTCCCTTCCCAGCCAAGCTGCAAAGAAGAAGAAAACGGTGAAAAAGCAAGAGTTAAAAAAAAGCAAACACACACACGCACCCCTGAAACTCCATAAATCAGTATTTAAGACACGTGACTAAGCAGATCCCACGCTGCTACCTGCGTTATTAGAGCGTTTTGCCTCTTGTCTCAGGGTTTGGCTGGGTTTTTTTAGGTTTTTTTTTTTTTTGACTCCTCCGCGTCTCGAGCGCGTCAAGAACCTCACATACCTTCTTCAGGGCCTTAAAAACATGTTTAGATTTTGAGCGCTTCACTGTGGGGGCTTTTCGGTCTGACATAGTTTGTTCCTTACGTGTGGGGGTGATGTTTTCGGGGTGCATTTCCCGAGTTCAATGCCGTTCCTTTGTTCCAAGAGGCAACTGTTGATCTCTCTCAGAAACGTGCTCTTCTCCCAGAGACAGGCTTGCTGCTGCCTTTGGAATTTTCTGGAAAACCTGTCTGTGGTTTGAGTCTTTGGTACTCCTGCGTGGCGGAGAGTCTGCAGCTGTTTCACCCTGGAGAGAATCTCTGCTCTCACGACAGAGGAGCAGAGACAGACACCACGCTGCGCCGCAAGACCAGGCGACAGTGACAAGGATGGGCTCTGTGACCTGTAAGTGTTCCTTGCAGTTCATGTTAAAGGCTAAAAGAACCCATGCTTTAAGAACGGCCAAAACCCCGAAAAACCCAGCCTTGCCATAGCGGAGGCTCAATGTAATTTCCTTTCGCCCACTCTCCAGACGGCTGCAGCCCTGCTCGTTCATCAGTTAATCATTCTCCCAAAGCCCGACTGGAGTTCCCAGCCCCCTCCAGCACAGATGGCAGCGCGGGGCTCTCAGCTGCCGCTGCGGCTCCTGTTCTGTTACGCTTAAGTCTCTCCCAGACAGTGAAATTGGCCATTAACCTCCTAATTCAAGACGGGCAGGGAAAAAAACATAAAAATCTTTATTCAGACCATGTGTCTTGACACAGGATGAGGCTACAAGGCCATCAAAACAGAGTGAGACCCGCTAGAGACGAATAAAGCCTGAGAGGGAGTTGAGAACTTTGCAGAAGCCCTTCTCCGCTCCGGAGGAGCTTTGGAGAGCGCTGCCCAGCGGGAGTGGGCTCACTCCATGGGAGGGCTTTCCTGCTGTCACTGTGGAAGCCACCCAGGAGGGAGACAGCCAAGGGCATAGACCGAACAGCAGCTTGGGAATCAAACCCTCTAGAAAACCAAAAATCATCTGGATAGTCTTTAGGAACTGATATTTGCAGCCTTTTCTACCATGACTAGAAAGAGCAGCAGCAGCTCCTGCCCTCTCGTGGCAGTTTTCAGCCTTTAGGAAGAAGTCGGAGGTTGCGAATAACAATTAGCTAACAAGATTGCATGAAGGACACCCAAGGTCTGTTCTCCTGTTCCTAGGTGGAAAATTGCTCAGTGCAACAGTGCCGGCTGCCCTGCCACTGCCCCTTGTCCTGAGAGCTCGGGGCAAGCGCTGCCCAGGGCCACGAGCCACCCCCAGCTGCCTCGCAGGGAGCGGGACTGAGCCAGAAATCCGTGCTTCAGTGAGCGCTCGAGAAACCGTCTTTGTCCCAAGGCGAGCGAGGCTGTTTTACGCAGCAGCACGGCAGCAGCTAGAAGTTCTCTCCAGCTGAAAATGAGTCCTGCAGACGGATTAATGCTGACAGCAACTGCTGCCCAGCAGCCACGGCGGGTTAGGAGCAGGAGCCTCCAGAGAAAAAAAACAAAACAAACCAGAGAAGGGGCAGATTTGAAGGAAATTTGAGCTTCAGGTCCAACTCTACCTGGGCTCGTCTCCGGCAGCATTTCAGCCCATCGCAAACCAGTCCCGGGATGACCTGTCTGTGCCCCGGGGTATCATGGCAGGACCCGCTGCCTGCAGAGATGATGGGGGCTCAACACCCTGGATCCGCGGTCCTGGAAATGGGACCCCTGGGCAGGAATGCAGCAAAGGCAGCCTGTCCTGCATCCCCGCAAGGGATGTCCAACCTCTTTCCTTCTCTGGCCATTCACCCCCAGGGGGTGTGCTGCAGAGGGGATCCCCGAGGATTTTTCCATCAGCTGGGGAGCGCTCTGGGAAGCACTGGTGGGTGAGCTCCAACCCCAGGAGCTGAGGCACTCGTGGGTGTTCGCAAACCCAGAGAAAACTCCACATTTGGAGCACAGGAAAAAAAAAAAAACAACACAAAACCACAGCTGCCAGCAGAGCAGGGAGCACCCAGCACCCTCCACCGCAGCCTAAGAGAGGCCGTGGAGCACTGTGAGAGCGGGCTGAGACAACGAATTTCCAGTGCCTGGCCATCTTCAGGGCAGCACAAATCCTGTCAGAAACCATCGCTGGGCCACCAAAACCAGGCCTGGGTCCCCCGGAGGGAGACTGCAGAGAAACAAGAGTGCCCGCTCTCCCGGTGGAGTGCAAGCGATGCGGTCTCTCGTCCTTCAGAGGGAAGATCAGCAGAAGCATCTAACTGCTGTAGGCTTCTATTTTTATACCTCTATTCAGGCCAAGATATTTAAGTCCTCAAATTCACCTCAGAGAATATCACTACATTTAGTGCCAGAATTGCTAATGAAGACATTTAAAAAGCAAAAAAAAACCCCCACCACCGTCACCCAACACAACCCCGGCCAGCCCACGGCCTCCTGGGCCGTACATACAGCAGGGAAGAACCGGCTCCGGCTCCCTCCGGCTCGGTTAAACCACCACGTTTCATTCCCTGGCCAAAAAGCCCTTCAAGAGCACGGACCTCACTGCCTGATTTTCACAGGTTCCATGTTCCCACCCAGCTAGGGCACAAGGAAGGCGTCTAATGATTTTTCCGTCTTAGAAATGATGAGGCGAGGTTCAGCCACAGCGCTGTGGGGAATCGCACGTGGGTTAGTAAGAAAGTGGCTGGTGGGACAAGTCCACGCCGAGTCAGCATCCCATGGAAGCCACTCAGCCCTCGCCTCCATCCACGCCAGCAGCCAGGCACGCAGCTCTCCTCCAGCCCCTGCCTACCTCAGCTGTGCAGCGCGATCCCACCGCCCGTCACGGAGGCTGGGAGAGAACATGGTTTCACAAAGGGCAGATGTATCCGTGACCATAAACCCAACGCCACTGCTCCAGGAAGGTCTCTGCTGCCAGCAACAGGACCTGGGCTGGACGGAGCTCTGATCTGATCGACAGCAGCTCCAGCAGCCAGCGTTTAAACAGAGTTTAAATCCATGATGCCGTACCTGCTTGTGGGGATCTCCCAGAGCTTCTTTAAGCTTTCAACCTGCAGAGCTGGCAGCACTGACGTCCCATTGAGAGTTCACATCGGGGTCCCACTGAGAGCTCACATCGGGCAGCAGCAGGCAGGGAGCTGGAAGACAAACTCCACCTTTACGACTGCTTTATTCTGGCTATTTGAAACGTCATTGATTTTCTTTCACCTGAGAATGGGAACACAGTTGCTCAACTAGCGGCACAAGTGTTGAGAACAGATTAAGTGTTTGCTGAACAGCCACAGATGATTTTTTAATACCTGCTCCCTCCACCCCCAGCATTTCATCCGCCTCCAGCGGCGCAGGCCGCCCCTGTCCCCCCGCACAGGGGTACCTGTGCTCTGCACACAGCAGCCGTCTGCCGGCCACCGTGTCCAGGTGCTCTGAAAATATTTTGTACTTTATCAGCATTTGTGACCAGAGTTTCAATGCGTCTCACAGCTAACAATTCCAGTCACCAGTTAACTTCCCAATCAACTCTGCACCACCCATCTTAGGGCAGATTTTCCCCTCATCTCCTCAAAGAGGTATTTACCAAATCCCCAGGGACCCACTGCTCACTCCGGGCTCGGTACAGCTCCGGGCTCCCCCCAGCCAGGCTGGAGGACACGCTATGTCCCCCCAAAGGTATTACCACACTCCCCCATTCATCATTTACTATTTCATCCTCTGCAAACCACTGGGCTGTGTTACACTGGTAGGACACCAATCCCCTATTGATCACCAGACTGCTGCCAATTAACCGCCCTAATGGGTAACTGGCAGAGATGTCTGAAGCACCAAAAGGAACTTAATGAAACTCCCGAGTCTTCAACAATTACAGGGTACAATCGATTGACAGCAAAACGTGAAGACCCAGGATTGCTACCACCATGTACAACACGGGCTCTTTGCTATTTATAATCCTCAGCTCCCAAACGAACTTTATGAAACCCATGTTCATTTGTGTCCCGGCTCCCAAGAGAAGGGAGGACATTACCTGGAAGGCGGATGGCAGCTAGCCTCGAGAAAGCGGAAGTTTTTACCGTGAGGGGCTGTATAAATCACGCTGGTTCTCCGAAACGCAGCCTGCAGGCCGTTGCTGAAGTCTTGCCAAAGCCAGCGCATGAGCTGGCCCAAACTCTTTTCTCACAGTTCGATGAAAACGAGCGGAAGAGCAGAGTTGCACCACTCGGCTCAGGACAAACACGAGGTAACGGCAATGTACGTATTCAGCAAAAATACTTTGGCAACACCGGTGCAGATGAGGGCAAGCCTCTAGATAATACTTTATCCAGACAGCTCTTTTCCTCCGCACAAGCAGGCAAATACCACCTCACTTCAGAGAAGAGGAAGAGGAAACGCGGGCCGGGGGAGAGCAGCCTGCCCAAGGCCGGAGGAAGGCTCAGTCACAGCCAGGTCTCTCTCACAACAGGCTTTATCAGCTCAGACCCCCTCGCAACAGCCCGCAGTTTTCAGCTCCTTTTTATGAGTATTATAGAGTCATCACTAAATTTTTCACTTTGAGCCCTTCCTAAATCTTTCCTGTAGTGAGCAGGTTTATTTTAAACTGTGCAATATTTCAAGAGGCCAGAGCAAACACAGTGAAGAACTGATCACACGGAGAGAGACCGGGCAGGGGAGCAATGCACACACATACACACACACACAGAAGAGCCCTCCTGCTCGGGAGCAGAGAGCACCCTTCCGCGAAAAGGAGAGGTACAAAACGCAACGGGTACCCGGGCTGCCACCCCTGCCAAAGGAGGTTTTTCTCTTTTCCTTACCAAATACAGAAGCAAAATGAACTGAAGACCTGACCGGAGGCAGCCTCACTCTGCAGAGCACCCAGGGTGTTACAGAGGCGGTGGGTTTGCACAACAGCACCGAGCTCCGTACCACACACCTGAAACCAAAACAGACGCTTTTTCCCCCCCAAGGCCGCCTTTCCGACAGTCAGGTCTCCAGCACCACTGCGGTTTCAGCATTAAGAAATTAAGTATTTGATTAGTGATCAGTCTGATTGGCAGCGAACCATAACTACAGGAAACCTGGAGGGGCTCTGGAGAGGTAGCTCTTGAAATAGCCTGCTAATGAAGTACCCTTCAATTTAAACCATCCAGAATTAGAAGCTGAAATCATTTCCCAGCTGGAGGCAGGCTGGCTGCTACCCCATCCGCAAGGCCACTTGATCAATGGGACAGAGCCAAGGCCGCGGGAAGGGCGAGACTGAACTCTGGCAAAAATGGGAAGCGAGGACTCCCAGAGACATTTTTGGCACAGCTCCCCAGCCCTCATCCCACGGGTGATGGCTTTAAAAGCCACATCTTCCCCAGACTTCTGTCTTGACCTAAACAGGGAAGCCTCCACCGCGACAGGTCCTGACCATCACTCCAAAAGTGCTGTTTAAAGGGTAACGTGGTTTAAAGAAGCAATTCAGTCACCTGCAACACAACAAGTCTTCATTTTTATTGAGTTAGTAAGGTCTCAACTGATTCTGATTTAAGTGATCTATAAGAAACCCTCCTTTCTCATAGCAAGAGCAGGCCTGCCCCAGGAAAGCGATGAATGCATCGAAGAAATCACATTGACAATGTACAAGAAGCATTACTCTCAATAACGGTTAGGATTCTCCTAGCACCTAGGACTTTTAGCACAAACCTTAAATCATCTCAACCAATCCATCAACTTTCTGGAAAACTAAATCAAGCATGGCAGCGACAGGTTTTTTTTGAATGGGATTATAAACACTACGCAGAGTCTCGAAAAAGCAACACGGCTGGAATATAAGCAATACAATTTTAATTCTGACCAGTCACCTACAAACCCCTTGTCTTTCCACTGTTCTGATGGCATTGTTAAATATCACATTTGTGACATCGCTCGGGAAAAATGACACAAAGATACAGACATTATGATACAATAGTACAAATGATAAATTATTTATACAGTAAATAATGTCAATAGTCAGCACAAATTCATAAAAAGCAGCCGGCTCCCAGTATTATGAAAACAGTTTGGTAAATATTTAAATTGTAACACTTGTAAAGGAAGCGAGTCTTGTGAGATTCTGCTGTGAAAAATAAACCATATATTTCTCCACAATTTGTGCAATATTAATACATACAGTACACATTAGAAACTGTAACAGCAAAAGGGAAGATGGGTAACAATAGTTGTCTTAGCTACGGGACTTCAAAAAGGCTGTAAACACCACAACCCACCATGGTTTTCCTTCCCTGTCCCCTCAATGTAGTTTAGTTTCTATATAGTATAAAACTGAATAAATAACTGAGCTTATTTTGGGTTTAAAATTATGCCAAGATTTTTTTTTTATTTTTTTTTTTACAAAATATTTAACACTTTATCTTTGGTCAATTTGACCAGTAAGGCTATTTTGGGATACTAACATTTTAAAAGTCAAAAGCACTTTTAGTATTTGCAAGTGAGAAAAGAAGGGGAAGAGGGAAATGCGTTTGGAGAAATACGCCAGAGCAGATGAGATCGGATACGCGCACGTCCTCCGCGCAAAAAGAAGCGGGAGGGCAAGAAGGGAGGAAGAATTATTCTGGAGAGCAGTTAAATAATCGCAAAAAAAGGAGATTTACTACCATTCGGGGCACAACTGAAGCTTCACCTGGCTAGGATGGCAACCACCAGCGGGCGTCACTGCTACAGCACCCCACGCCTGCCGGGCACCGGAGGGACGGCCACCTCTCCAGCCCCGGAACCGAGCAGATTTACCAAACCGGCTGCTGTTCCTCTTGAACTCGGCTCCTGCCACAACCCCCGCGTCAGGCGGGGAATCTCAGCACGGTTCGTCCTTAGCCTAATGCGTTACAGCACCCCAGTGTGGGCTGGGCGCTCTTCAGCGTGCCTTGTCATGGTTTATTGTGCGATATATGACTATATATATATATATATAATGTAAAAGTAATACAGCTCTTACAGAAGTGGCTTGGTAAAAGCAACAATTTGCCATTCAGCAGTTTCATTAAGCTAGGGCTCCCTACCGGACCAACAACATGTTTTTATCAATTCATGGTGACAGATCACGACTCTGAACTGTAGATGACTTCATCATTTTAAATACTTACTATCAACCCCATCTTGCCTCCAAAACCAGTTACCTAGTGTTTAACGAGAGGATGCGGTGAGAACTTTTTGGCTGAACAGGCAGTGCCCCCCATCTAACTGTTGCAAATGCATTCAGGTGACAGACTAAGGGGAAAAACACCAAGTGACCTCAATTCCACTGTTTGTAAAATTAAATTGGAAAAATAATGACGGATAAATCTTGCCACAGATCAATTGGAAAGCACTTCCCTCCCCCACCCACCCCCCATATGCAAGAATCACACCCTTCCTGGTCTACACTTTTCAATAACTTCAACAACAACAAAAAAGTAAAGTATTTTTCCTTACTCTGAAAGGCAACATGAATGGTTTTTTGTTTTGTTTTCTTTTAAAGACGTACTGGGTGTGGACAGTAATTCTCTTTCCTCCTATATAAAAACAAGAGCAGATGAATATTCCAAATCCTACTTGCAAATTCAACAGCATTCAAGAGGATAGAACAATCTGCATAGAAACATCCACACATTTAGCATTCCGTACACTAATAGAGCTACACTGACCTACACAGCTAAAATCTGTGATTGTACCCTAGATTTGATAGTCTTTCAGCCTCCCCTACTCACCATAAGATACAACCCAGTCCCTTCCACATTAGCCAGCCCCTCTCTTCTCTGCAGCACGTGACCCCAGACTGGCACAAGTCCCACACAGCATCATTACACCACAACACACCACTCTGGCAATTTCTTTCAGCTTCTTTGTTTTGTGTTGTTTGTTTTTTTTTCCCCCCTCCTAATTAGGGAAAGGCCACCAAGATGCATCAGTTCATTCACAGAGATGCCCTCAAGGCAGTAGTAAGCACTGGGACATCCCTTTCCACATGCTCCAGGGACGTTCGCATCGCTCCTGAAAGCGGAGCTCGGGAACGTCACGGTCTTTGAGAAGGCGCCAGGTTTCCACCAGGAACACCAGCTGAAACCTGAGCGTGGTTTAGTGCCGAGGAGTCCAGACATGCAAGTTAAAATGTATAGTTCAGCTTACAATTAATAGTTGTAAATGGAACAGGTTATTAATATGGAGTGCACCTTTCATTAAGAAAAATTAGTCGATAAAACTAATGAGTCGTGTTTGTACATTACAATTTTTAAGATCTCAAGAAGTACTACAAGAAAAAACGGCCTCTCTTCCGATCTTCATAAAGGCTAAACGTCTGTCCATTTTGGTAATCGGAAAACGGGAACAAATCAAGGGAAAGGCGACTTTAGTGTTTTTTCTTTTTAATGTAGTCTTAAATCATGTTACGCTCCAATTCATCTGAAAATAATTAGTCACGAGAATTTGTTTTGATTTGCATTATGAATACTTCATTTAAAAGTAAATATTTTAGTGTTAATCTTCCCTTTTAAACTCTCTTTACAGAAACAAAGAGCTAAAACCATAAATAAGAGGGCATTAAAACCATAGAAATGACATTTGCCAATATCTTAATTTTTCAGCCAGACTTGATAAATCTATCAAAACCAGACAGTTAAATAAGAACCACATTATAAAAATTAGCAAAAAAAGGACTATTAGGTAACTCTGCAAACTCAAATATGAAACTGTACTAAACAAAATATGTGCAAAAGTATACAAGAGTAACTGCATATAGCAAGGTTAAGCCTGAATTAGTTTTAAAGCTTGCCCCGGTGAAATTGAATTCAAAGTTGTCCCGCTGTATTTCTTTTTTTTTTTTTTTTCTTTCTTTCAACTCACATTGTAAGTCAAATAAAAACAAAATACACATTGTAACTTCCAAACGAAGCTGGTACTGGACAAGCACAGAGCAGGACACTCACTCAGCACGAGTGCAGCATGCCACTCACAGAGAGTTCCTCAGGAGTCCTTAGAGTAGTGTACAAATTCAACACTGCATACGACAGCACACGTTATACTCGACAACTTGAGAATGTTCTTGGGGTGGTTTGTTTTGTCTGTGGTTTGTTTGTTTTTTTCCTTTTGAGACAAGCTTGCTTTCTCAGTCAAACCTCTGAGAGGAAAGCAGTGCGATTTTGCGTTGCAATGTTTAATGCATAAAAACCAGCCACCTGGGCCCTCCGAATCGTTCTCTTCTAAAAGTAAGGACTATGGGTGAACCAACAGTCTAGAACTGTGTGTAGTTATGTGCAAAACATTCACTAGCACTCTGAATCTCAGGTCTATCATATGGGCATAGGAAGTGACAGATGCAGGTAAATAGTAATTTCAGGATCCAGCACATCATCTGACATCTACAAAATAGCCAACGGAGTTTAAAATGGCAGGTTCTCCCTAGAAAGTGTTTTGAAATGATTAACAAAGTAACAAAATGGGCAGAATCTAACTTTGGTGAAAAGTCTGAACATTTCAGGTAATGCTCAACAAGCCAAAGTAAGGTACCATCTGTAGCAAAGACTAGATTTAGATTAACTGGTAAGTAGAGACAACTCTTCAAAGATCATAACTGTAAACTGCAAATCTACTTCCAAGTCTCTTACACACCGTTCAGTCCACACAGGCCACGTTCATTGCGCTGTAAAGACTTCAGCCTGGAAACACTATGAAAAGAAAGTTCCTTTAATAGGGTCTTTATAGGAGAAAAGGGTTAGTTGTATTTGTAGACTGGGATGCTGACGGCGGGATTCCCGTACTGTGAAGAGGTTGGGTCATTGATCCTGCAATGCTCACGTTCAGCCCCTGGCCCATCCGTGTTATAGACGCCACAGTGCCCATAGCTGGTATGGGTGCCATTCCCACAGGCACTGGGGCCATGGAAGACAGAGGTATTGGCTCCATGCTTATCGGTGGCACAGCACTGAAAGAAGGGCTGGTTCCCATCACAGGACTCGCTCTCATCTGATTTAGAGTGAGGGGCTGAGGCTGATTCACTTGGAAGGGGTTGATTGGAGTTGGTGCTGTAGCGGCACCTAGTTTTGAGAGAAGAAGGGGGAAAAGGGAAAGAGATCGCACCTCCATAAACACAAGGTTTTGGTGATCGCCTTTTCTGGCAAAGAACGCACCTTCTGCACATCCCAACCCCAAAACACCCTGTGGAGAAACCTGCGTGGATGCCATTCAGCAAACTGGGGCTGCACTGGTGCCCAAGTACAGTCTGTCTCCTTGACCCTATCAATGCCACAAAACATCCCTTTGCTGGCCAACAGTTTCCATTTCTGACAGTAATCACCAGAGAGACACGTTCCCAATTTGGTTACCTGGAACATGCCTAACCATGACATCCAAATCACTAATTATTTTTTTAAAATGCTGCTTAAAATTTGTGTTATGAAAGGGAACTGCAGGCTCGCAGTACTTCTTTACTGCAATCTGGCTTCCACAGATTGGTGCGTTTGCTTCAAGCTTTCATCCAGTCAACTCCATTTAGAAGCCATACGTGGTTCTGGCACTGAGTTTTGACAAGAATTCATAAAGTAAACAAGTTGTTTCCGAATTACAGCAGTGCTAGAAAAAACAGAGAGTAACTTTCCCAGCGTTTGAGGTTCTTTGGACTGCTGCCAACGCTACAAATTCCTTTTACCGTATATGTATAGCGTTATTTGGATGGCCCAGTGACCCCTTATAAACTTCTTGTAGTAACCGGTAACAGCAGATACACAGACTTCCTCCTGCTAAACGCTGCCAAGGGTGTTCAGAATTACTGGTTTTTTCCTACCCAAGGAGTTTAATAAACTGTCTTTTTTTTTTTTTTTCATTGGAAGAGTGAAGAAAATAAATACTGAAATAATATTTTAAAGTATTTCATCATCCTAGTACCACAGAAAAGTCTCAGTGCATACAAACAGCTTTTAAAAAATACGTACATCTTCCATGTGCTCAGTGTCACCACCCAAGTCTGCTGTAAGTAACAGCTCACTTCTAACAGGGGCCAACTTACAAGAGAACTGCAACAGCCTATTTTTTTCAAAACACACTTAGAGTGCGTTTTGATCAAAACTAGTTTACCATGCTAGCCTAAAGACAGCCTAACAAGCAACTCAGTAAATTATACTGCAGAGTTTGCTACCTGGAACCCCCAGTTGCAGTCTGAGATGCTACCATGACTGCTGTGGCACAAGCAAAAGGGCAATTCCTACCAGTTTCCACAAAACCTCCTGGCTATTACCCTCCCAAGGGATTCTCTGGTGGCGCACGTTCACGTCATGCCTGTTCTGACAGTCAATCAGCTTTAGCTCAGTCCTTCTTAATAACCCAAAGCCGCCTTCTAACACAGATCATTCTGAGAGAGCAAGTGCAAAAGTGGAAGAAAAACTGCTTGAACAAAGCTCAGCAGCAGATCAGCTGCAAGAGGAGAAACGCTGTGCTTTCAGGGTCTGGCAGTTAGCCTTGTCTCCATGATGCCTCACCTTCCTTCTCCCAGTCATGATCTGTTGGACGAAGTAATCAATAAAAACAAGCCCAAACCACCCTACATTAAATCAAATAGGACTGAGTTATGCAGTTTTCCTACAGGAAGGGAAAAGCTAAAACAGAAAACTGAAGGAAAGTGCAGTAACAGACCTGGTGCCAAGAATGGATTCAGTGAAGTCACAGGTTGCGGTGGCTTAGACACCAGTGAATCCAGGTTCACCAAAGCAGCATTGGGGCCCAAAAAAGACTCAGGGGTTTTCCGAGCTGCACTTTGTTTGCCTGATGTCCCGCTTGAGTGCTGGGAATCAAAGAGATCAGGACTCGTGGTACCGCTATGCTGAGACGGCAAAGTGGAACCTGATTCAGCTGAAACAAAGAGAAAAATAAAACTTAGCTTATTAATCTACACAGTCAAGCAAAGAAAACCCTGAAGTCTCTGACAAAAGAAGTGTTTTAAAATCTAATGTTTGTATTAGTCAGACTTAAACGTTTCAGTACATGTTACACCCTTGTAGCATGCAAGCAGATAAATGTTCTTTAGAAGAGTGTGAGGAAGCTACAGTTAGAGTTGCAGTGCTCTACTGAAGGCGCCGCCTGATTTGCCCTGACGGATATTCTCACAGCTCTACTGCAACAGATGGGACGAAGAGTCTCCAAGGAAAACACGCTCAACCGCCTTGGCTTCTGCCCTTACACTACACCACTGCTGCACCCCTCCTACCGAGATTCCACCCAGGTTTTCTGTTTGGTGCTAAAGCAGCCTAGCCCAACTTTGAATTAGTCACCGTTCTTTCAGGCTGAACTATCCAGAAAGTACACAGTATCAAAGCATTTGTATGGTAGGGTCTGGCAGTTTTTATTTCAGTGACTAATGACCAAGTAAAAAATAAATTTAAGCATTCAGAGAAGTGTGTTTTCTCTTCTTCCTACTATTGTTACACACTAGAATTTACACATTTGAGAAATTCAGTCAACATTGTTCTGTTTAACACTTGGAGCATGAGCCATACTCCAAACATGCTGGATACTGAAAATTTACAAGTCAAATTTCAGGGTCAATGCAACAAAAGATTACAGAGTGAAATTCTACAGCTTACAGTGCAGAAGGCTCATTCCCCACAAGTTCATGCACAGGCAAACACGTTAACAACAAGCTTTTACTGCTGCATTATCACCAGCTTTCATCTTTTCATTTGTGAAAGTCAATTTTTTTTTTTTTTAAAATAAAATTTAAGAATCGAGACATTTGTTGCTGAGACTATCACCCAAATTGCCACATGCTAAGAATTTGATTCATACCTGGCTTTTTGGAAGTTCGAAGTGTGTCAAATTCAGAAAAATCATCTTTAACTGTACCATTCAAATTACTGAAGAGGTCAAAAGATGTACTTCCTGTTCAAAACAACAAGACAGCCCTGTCATTAACAGATCTTCAGTTGCTTTGCACACCTGATCCTACTGAAAGCAACTCCCATGCCATTCATGTTACCAAGGAGCTGCTCTGTCAGGTTCCAGGACAGCAGTTCAGATCAGCCTGAGGGCTCCTACTCTTACCTAGGACCAACAATCACGGCAGAAAACTGTCCTTTCTTACAGTATTCACCAATTAATTCTGAACAATGTGCTTTTAAATCACAACCTAAGGCACACCTTAGCATGCTGTGTGTGCATGTGTCTGTACTAGACAGATATCTAAGGCAGGCATATATTGCTGCGGAAGAAGAGAACAGCAACAGATTTACAGCCTGTACTACAAAGCATGTTAAACACCCCTCAAGTAAAACACACTTCTGAAGACAGTTCCAAAGACAAAGGGATCATTGCTATAACAAGCGACGATTTGACTTACGCTTCTGAAGTTAAGAGGAGCAGGAATGCAATAGAAAAGGTTATCTACGCCATGTAGAGATGGAAAGGCCCTGTTAGCTAAAGCACCAGAACTCGCCCAGAGTTTGCAACAAATGAAAACACAACATTTTCAAAGTGTGGACACACCCTTACCTCAAAAGGGAGAAAGGAAAACATAACTAAATGAACAACAATTACAGTCTTTAAAAGGTTTAAACTTTGCTGCTTTTTTTTTTTTTAGTTGAAATGTTTTTCAAATTCAGTTTTAACCTTCAACACATTTCCAGCAAATGAAGGTAAGGATTTAGCTCCATAAAGAGCACAAAGAGACAAAACCCCAAGAGAAAGAGTGAAGATTGCGTATAACAACAATACTTCTTATCAAGAACAAAGACCCACCATGGTTCAAGAATCATTCTCATAATGATCCAGTTATTGCCCTTTGCCCAGTGAAAAGCTGATCAGACAACTTTTTGCGGTATTCAGACTCCGTTGTTTATTACATACTGAGATGAACAACTAGCAGGAAACGCATTTAGGATGCCTTTAGCCACGGTGCCAACATGAAAATACCAGGTATTAAGATTCATCAAAGTTGCATTAGTTACAGAGCATGAATAGACAATTACATCAGCACCTCCTGTATCTTGCTACACAAGGGCTTAGAGATAGCTTTCACATCCTCCATCTGAAGTAACAAACCTTCATTTGCACCTCTAAAAGTCTCCTCAGAGCACGGAGCTGCTCAGCCTGTCAATCTACGGCTGCAGAGACATCCATCTGCACAGCTATTTATCATGATGAAAGGTAAAATTATAGTATCATTAATTTTGAGAAATTAAGTCCTTGACTAATTAAAGATAAAACACATTTAAAAATTCAACAGGAGCAGCAGTTCTAAGCGCTCAGCATGCGTGCACACATACCAGTAAAAGAATGTCGAAGGGCTAGAGCAGGAGGAAGCAACAAGAATGCAGAGCTCTAAGTCACAATAATTACATTTGAAGATCTTTTTGCTGCTAGCTATTACAACTGCCATTTATTTTACAGATCTGTACTGCAAATTGTTCAGCACAGAGCTTCTTTTAACCAAGTTAATGCAAGAAAATAATTTGGATTTCACCTTCGTTACTCAAATGACACATGTATGGGATGAGACCGTTTCTCACCAGAAGCAGGGAGAGGTTTGTTTGCAGGCGCTGGTCCCCAAGGATCCACAGACGATTTTGCTGCAGTAGAGGATGGCTGAGCAGGAGCCCAAGGGTCAACATTTTTGGGCACAGACTGAGCTGTGGATGCTGCTGGTGCTGCCCAAGGGTCAACAGAAGCAGCTGGTTTGGCACCTGCAAAAAGAGCAAGCAGGAACACAAATCAGTACAGTCCCACTTTGGAAAGCTTTCCCTGCAGATTAATCTCCCCTACGAGCCATTACTGCCAACTAATAATAAACATAAATAGGTGAAGCAGTTCACCATGAGGAATACTGGTAAGTCTCAGCATCTGTGCCATACACGCTGAACAAGCAGCACAAGTAAATTCTGTGCAACACAGACGAATGAAACAAATCTCCCACTTCAAACTGAATAAAAGACTCTGCAGTTCCAACAAGAAAATAAACTTGCTTTTGTTACAGACATTGCCACCACAACAGACAATCCCTGACTGAAAGTGACCTAAATCACAGGGTATATTTACGAACTCATGGGAAAGGTTTCTGAAAAGCCTATATATAAAAGATACGAAATATAGAACATTAAGTCTGTAAGATTCAAAGGGAACAGTTTTCCAACTCTTTTTACAATATTGTTTTCATAAAAAATATAATCAGCTTCCCTGAGCTAGGTGTGCTTTTTTTATTCCCGTTTATAAGCATTCCTCCAGACACAGATCTAGGCTGTCCACTGATAGCTTTTCCTATGGTTTTTTTAAGCCCAATGCCTGTGTGTTCAGGATTCCCATTTTTATTGGAAGATGCTGACAACTCTTCACCCCTAAAAATTAAGATCACCAAACTGCTTGTACATCAACACACTGTGCACAAGGTTAGGGCTTCCTAGTGGAAAATGACACATTAAGGCAGTGAAGGGAGAAGGAAAGAGAAAGAAACCTGCCTCACTACAGACAATTCCCTGCCAGTTTTTTCTTCTTCCTCACCAACCTACTAATGTATGGCTTTTCAGATTAGGTGACCTCTTCTTCCTTCTACCATTAAATGGAACTATTTTGGCTTATCAAACCCCAGGACCACTGGAGCAAATCACATTTCAGATTTGCAGTGGGCCAGGTCTGTGTTGGAAGGTATCACTCTTGCTTTGTTCTTCTGATGTCCATCCCCGCTGCTCCTCCCCAGCCATCGGAGTGCAGGAATGGGAACCCAGTACTTTAAACGCACATCCTGTACAACTACACGGAGACCAGTTACCTTCCTGTCAGACATTACATCCAAATACATTTCCTCTTCCCAATGAAGCCTCTCAACCAGTCATGGTTTAATCACTAAACAACTGTATAATCCAAGAGTAGGACAGAATTACCCACGCAGTACATGGCTATTATCTTTAACCACCATGTGGGTTTCAAGTTACAACTGAATTATTGTTTTATTTTTCAGAACTATGTACAAACCCCTTTGGCACCACAATGTTCTTGAAAACTAACCCAATGCTACACACAGTGGCACAAATTCCAATTTGCAACGTTGGTCTTTTGTTTCATCAACAGGCGGCACGGTCTTGCTGCAGCTTCACACCAGGAAATGCTAAAGTTCTCCAAATAAGTCCAACTATTCCCACACCGGTACTCACATTTCCTTTATCTACCCTTAGTGCTGAGTTACGAGCAATACCACACAAGAAATGCTAATGACAGCACTTCCCATCAGCAGAAGCTTTCAAAAAAATGTCTTTTCTTTCATAAAGAGAGCACACAAAATTAGAGCACTTGGGAAGATACCTTCCCGCAGCTTCCATTATCTCTACTGAAATGCCAAAGCACATGCAGGATTTGAGAAATACAGTTTAATGAGCCACTCTTATTAGCAGTAAAATTCATAAATCTTACATCTTCAATATCCTTGGGAGCCAAATAACCAGCAAGCTGGAACAAGGGGGTATTCTATGGCATTAATAAAGTTTGGAGACACTGAGAGGAAACACTACAGCTGCAATGATGCAAGGAAAATCTTGTCAGAAGATGACATAACTAGCACAAGATTTGAAAAAGGTGGATTTTGTTTGTTTTTTAACCACAGAAAAATACATTGAACAGCCTTAGGGCCCAAAACTTGGACTTTTTCTGATTTCATGCTTGCAGTTTATCACCAAAAAAGAAAACACTTAGAACAATGTACTAGTTGGCCCAGCAGCTATGTAGGTGCCTTTAACACCACTATGAGGAGGAAAAAAAATATGCGTTTCATTATTAAGCTCCAAAATTTTCATCAGGAGTCTTGATGGTGATGGGCTGAATGCTAATGCAAATTACTTTGCAGCACCTTATAGCAGAGGTCATTGATTCACCAGCCTGAAGCAAAACTGACAGAACTAAGCTGTTAGTCCTCAGGAAAAAGCTTACATTCACACAGGAACCCTGCCTCTCAAAAAAGAAAAAAAAATCCAAAGACAACAAAAAGTAGATCCATCTCCAATTCCACAGACCAAGCAAGTTTAACACGTACTGTGAGGAACCACCAATGTCCTTATGCAAAGGAGAAACTCCTTGGACAGACTTTGTCCAACCCAGAAAACCCTATACAGGCAGCAAAGCATGCACACAAAAGCAAACAAGCAGAAAAGTGGACTTAATTGCTCTTTAAAATGTGAAGCACCGGATTTTTCACTTCAGAAACAGATTCCATGAATTTAGCATCAGAAGCTTATGAAACGTGAATATTTTAAATGGTAACCTCATATTTTTTTGTTAGGTATAGAAATCTCAATTTAAACAATTTAATCCCTTCGCTTCCAATGCTATACACATCACATTTCACTAGGAGCAATTAAAGACAAAGTAATTCAGATCTATGGCCTTCCCAACCATAGCATCCCTGCCCAGCACCATATTAAATACTGGCAAGAGCCTAAATCCATGACACTGGACACAACCAGTAGTCAAAACATGAGCATCTCCCAGTCTGAGACAAGGTGGTTTTGCTGTACAAAGATGACAGAAGCTTCAACTCTTCTCTATCTTAAGATTCAAAATGCACACACAAAAAGCCACCTGCTTAAACAGCAGGAAAAAAGTGCAACATGCATTTGTTTCTGCTTGGAAATGAGTTAGGGGAACGTTAGTTCTAAAGAAACAATCAAAACGGACTAACAGACTGTCATTAACAAACACAACATTGTACATTGAGAAAAGCTCAACATTAAAAAGCAAAAACTTTTAAGTAAGCATTCCTCTGGCAGTTTATTCTTACCAAATGATTGCCATGGGTCAGAGGCAGTAGCTGCAACTGCGGATCCGCCCCAGGGATCAGTTTGGTTTGCAACAGCAGGAGGTCCCCAAGGCTCCGTTTTCTGCGGGGCCGGTGCCGAGGAGGGCAGGGCATCCATTAGGTCCAACAAAGTGGTATGCTGAGGGCAGGAATAATCTGAGCTTTAATCAAGAGCATTACCAATCTGAAGTACAAACCCATGAGAGTGAAGAAGCAATTATTATTTTTTTTTTCCTTTTACACACCTGCATTGACTAGTAGTTTGAAATTTAACCCACATGGAAGAAGCTTTAAGCTATACAACAAAGCAATCCCAAAAGCATAAAAGAGCTCAGTATTAAGCTATTTTGTGTTACTGTATTTCAGCTTTTGGCAGCATAACCGGGAATTTCTTAGTCGAAGGCACTACCTCCTTCTTTTTGGGAATTTTAATTGTGTCTCTGCGACTCTCCTCCAGAGCCATCTGTAATCTCAGATCATCTCCGCGTCTGAGGCGCTCCTCCTGCAAAGGAAATCAACACTGTTGATATAGACCATTAGCCTAGACTCTGCTGCTCGCTCCCTCCAGGTGTCTACCCCCTCGGCAGGACACTGCCAGGGAAGGCCTGGCAGTCCTCCCTGCCACCCTAGGAGCGATGCGCACCACAGGCACGCGCAGTGGGATTGCCAGGGTTATCTGCTGTCACTTGTACGTAACACAAGTGGGGTAAAAAAAATTTCTTGCGATTCTCGCCTCAAAGAGAGGTCAGGAGCACCCTGACCCTTTTAACCAGCGCAACAGTGTGATCAAAACAACATCCGTTTTGCTGACTGAAATTTACCCTCGCGTTGTTTTACTCCTAATGGGAAAGGTATAAATGAAATTTACTTTCCAAAAATTCAGTTACAATGCTAGAAACATCACAGAACTTACAAGTAAATATCCCATCTCTAAATTACTGCAATGTTCTTGAACATTCAAAACACCACAGAAGGATGTAGTGATTTAAATTTCAATTTTCCTGGCTTTTGTCAGCTTCCCTCCACACCTGATGCCACTGTCATAAAGAACGCTAAGTGAATTAATCCAGCCAACTCCATGCATATTTTGTAGGTTTTTAACATCTGTAAACTACCATGTTTGTGGTACACTCAACTCATTTAAATATCTTTGCTTGCATCATGTCTTTCAGAAGCTGACTAGTTCTCCAGCTGATATTTCCCTTGTGATTTTTTTAAGCTATTTCAACTGACAGATTCTGATTTTTATTTTCTTTAACTTTATTGCTCAATAATGACAAAGTTTACTGGTTGATAGTGTCCCTTTTCAAGAATAAAGATACCAATGCCTAACATACAGCAGCAAGCTAAAATTGTCACAGGAAGCCTCTAAAACATTAGACCCTCATCAGGTCGATTTGAATTTTCACTCATAGCTGAGATTCAACAACTTTGTTATACATTAATATGCAGTAAAATTTACCGACAATTACAGCATTTACTCCAAATTCAGAATGACCCTCCTAAGAATTACCACGGTAACGTAACCTGTGTGACAGATTAGGAGCCAAGTTATTGTAACCCACGTTCTTTATAAATTGTACTACTTTGTGTCAGGTCACCTTTCTGTTCCAGACAATCTCACCCAATGAGCAGATCATTCAAGACTTCGCTGCAATCAGAATTCACTAACATTTCTTATGCTGGCCCCAATAATGAAGGTTTTCACGACTAGTCATGTTTTCAGTTCTTCCTAACTGAAAACATCTTCAGTAATGTGATGATTAACATCCTCCCACACAAAGTCTTCTTGCAAAGTGACTGTTGTCTTCCACTAGTCTCAACAGCTCGGAGGCTGTAGTTACTTTAAAAAGATTAAAAAAAAAAAATTAAAAAAAATAAAAGAGCAACATCTTCCAAAATGGCCTTTCTCTCCCCCTATTTCACCTGGAGCAAAGCCAAGCTGCCATTAAAAAAAAAAAAGAACCACAGGATTGTAGTCTCAACTATCAAAGCATAGACACTGTGGAAAACCTACACGGTAACTGACCTGCTCCGCCACTTCCCGGCTCATGGCCAGCGCCAGCTGCAGTTGGAGCTCCTCTTCGCCACTCGTCTGAGGCCGGGCTTGCTCGAGCTCCGAGGAAACTCGAGGGGACGTAGCTGTTGGGGACAAAAAACCCATCAAATTTAACACACCAAAAAGATACAACAGGTTTGATTACTGTTCTCACCAGACCACCCCACTCTCACACAGCCATTCTCAAAGGTCCCCAGCACTGTGACAGGTCCCTCGCCGACCACCATCGGTTCCCTCAACCCTCAGAGATAAAGTTCGTAGCAAGGCTGAGGTTAACAAACAAGAACAATTAAGCAGGGAGAACTTTGCAGTACAGTTCAATTCCTTTAAAGGAAAAACTTCCCTGGAAAACAAAGGCTTTTTGTGTTAGTGAGGCTGTTCTATCAAGAAGTATCACCAACTAATGCTAGAGACCCTGGCTCAGCGTATCAGAGCTTCCACAGGCAGGACACTGACTTAAAAAAACTACAGAATTAATCGTTAAAAAAAACATTTGTTGACGTTTCTTACATTGTCCAATGTCAGTAAGAATTTGCTGGGAGTTGGCCAATACCAGGATAAAACTGGATACCACCCACTTCTCTGTAAAATAATACAGTCTTAATGGGACAAATAAAGAACTATTCTATTCTTAACTGCCAGGCAGGCTCAGAGACCAACAAGCCAGCTATTCATACTCAAAATTTACAAAAATACTGTACCATTCTCTGTTAAAAAAAGAAAAGTTTGGTGTATATGTTGGAGGGTGGTTTGTTGTTTGTTGTTATTTGGTCTTTCTTTGGATGAAGATCTCTATTAGCTAAATAGCAGCTGGTAATCTCCCTCACTCCTCCTCCAATAACAGGCAAGCTTGACAGCTAAAACACCCAATTTCTCAACACACAAACATTCCCTAACTGATGTTTTCACTACAGTAGCAGGCAGATATTCCCACCCAAACAGCACAATACTAATAGGTTTATCACTACACAGTAATTAAACAATTTTTGTCCCCCCTTTCTCTCAGAATTCTCTAGCAACTGAATCATTTACACAGAAATTTCGTCTTACTTTGTCAAGGAAGTTTGCATTTAATGGTTGGAATGATAATTAGTTTGGCAAAATATATATTGACATTTAATAGAGGACCTATATTTTTAAACTATGATGTCAAACTCCAAGAAACCATGTTTCTTCTTAATAGGTCAGCTAGGCATGTAAAAATCAGATTGACAAACTGTAATTTTAAAGTAACAAAACAAAACGCTTTTTCACTCACTACTTCAATCCTACAAGTACTGCAGTCTTGTCTCCCCCTAACTGCTAGGCCAAACTGACATTTTAAACCAAAAAGTGCAACCTTCTCTCCCCAATCCAGCAGGCCAGAAGGAAGGTGACTCTCCGTAAATGAGGAATGACCCTTCTTTTCCACCATAACCCAATGTGTCATCCCATCCCACTCTGTTTCTAAAGGGACAAATTAATTTACCACCAGAACGATTCCTTCCACGGTGTGCTGATCCTAAAGCTTTCAAGCCACACAAATAAGCTCCTAACTTCATGCTTACAAAGATGTTACTCATACCTCAATCCTATTGCTTTTTCAAACCCTTTCTCATATAAAGTCTCTAAATTTAGCCTACTTCACAAGTCCTTTTTGCTCCAACAGTCAAAGGCAGGCTCTCCAATATATTATTACAGACTTCAAAGTAGGAATAAACAGGACATCGGATAAAAGGATGCCTGACAGCATGGAAAATACAGCCTTAAAACATTTGTAACGTTTGTAAAGAATATTCTTAACTACGAAAGTAAAGAGAACTAAAAAGAAAACAGGCTAAAACTCCACATGAGGTTACCAAAAGGTAGCTTGTAACAGAAAAAAACTGAGATTCTTCTCTGATATGTCAGTCAAAAAGAAAAGCAGCAAAGTTAATCTATGTGGAGTCAGCAGAGTATTTTATGATGGTAAATAGGATGCTACTGTTAAGCATAGGGTAGTTTAAGAACTGGAATAGGAAAAGAACAAGCTGAAGAGATTACAGCACCCTGCCTACCGCCGAGGAAGTTTACTAACAGTTTCTCAAGAACTGGTTTTAAGACCCATCTTAAAAATGACGTAATAAACAAATGCAGGAGGTTATGGGAAAACGCAAAGATAATGCTAAGAAAAAATTGTCAAACTAGAGGGAGAAAGAGGAATATTACAAATAAGGATGACTGAGAAGGGAACAATAGAAATGGTACAATAGAAAGAAAATCATTTCTTTGATGACCATCTTATACAAATTGAGGGCATCAACTGGAAGTGACAGAGATGTAGAGAACTTTCCTTAGTACTAAACCATGTAACTCCCACCCCTTACTTAATACAGCTATTATTAAGAGTAGCACTATTGCATCAGAGCATTAGTCAGAATTCATCTAACACATTGAATGCAATCCTAGTCATTCAATTCCAAACTAGATGATTTCAAAACAGACTGGATGTGGAAATGCTTCCCTTCTGAGCATAGAGAATATTTTATGTGTTTATCTTTGCAAAAAGAAGATCAAGCAGTTTATGGTTGCTAAATACATCAGGCTCGCCAATACTGTGAAGTGAGAAAAGCTATTTCAGATAAAGGGGCAAGAACTAATGGTGTAAATTGACCATGAATAAATTTGAGACACAAATAGAAAGCCACGTTGGAAGCAGGAACTGTAGAAAGAGTCATAACTGGTTCCAAATGGGTCACCTGAGAACAGACAGCGACTGGAACTACGATCAGAAAGGTACCCTCTGGTCTTCATTTCTTTAACTGCAATTGTGGGGAAGAACGTGATTTCCTGCACTTTTTGCACAGGAGTCTTTCCATCTCTGTTGGCACACCTACATTCTGTAACAACTCAAAAGCCGATGGTAGAACGACTTGAAAATGATGTGAAATAGGTTACTTAACTCTGTTGGGTTTCCTCCCATTTCCACAGGAAGGACTACTTCCTGAAAGCGCTCACCAGTTTCAGCTTTTAACAGCACGCAGCGGTTTTGCACTAAAGCGCTGCAAGAAGCAGGGATCGCATCCTACTCCAAGCGCCTCGCTCACCCTCCCATGGTGGGTCCTGCCCTCCCAGTCGCGCACGGGAACGGCAGGCTGGCTTTGGCAGAGCGCTACATTACCTCACAGCTCCCAACAGAGACCAGCATTCAGCAGCTCCAGGATCCGAACACAGATAATAAGGGGTCTCACAGATATAGCTTATTTCTTTCCACTTTTAGGCCTCTCGGCAATTCATTCTACTTGGTTTTATTAACTCTAAATGTCACTTTAGAGCTCCTTTTACAAAAAAAAAAAAAAGGAAAAAACTGTCAATTTGAAATTCCACCTTGGGCCTCAGATTAAAAAACATTGATAAAAATGTTGCTACTTTACATTTAAACTTCTGCAGTGGTTATAAAACCATCTATATTAAATAGTTGCCAGCGTATTTTCTGAAACAGCACGAAGGGGAAGTCAATCCACTGTTCTTGGTAGGTATCTGACATGTTTTATCCAGCAGCTTCGCTCCTAAATCCATGAAGTATTATAACTTCCCTTCTATATTGGCCTCATCCTGCATTAACATTTTAGTTGCAAGGATCCAGCATAAAGGTTATTGCCTTAGTAACAGTATTGCTGCCACACAAAGAATCTCTTATCCCACAGCACATGACAGTTAACGCAGATGTTTATGCAAGATGTGACTCAATAGATCAATTCTGACCTGCTAAGCCCTGCTTTTGTTGCTGCTTTGAGAATCCGGAGATCCCGACCCCTCTAGGCTGCCTACAAACAACCGCAAGGGAATTGGCTGCGGTGGGGAGTTGTGCCACCGGGGAGACGTGCCATCGGGCTCTCTCCTCACCAAGGCTCTAGCTGCAGCACAAGGAAATCAGCTCCAACCTCGGTTAATCACTAAAGCAGGATTCCGCTCTACCATCTGTCTCTAGAACAGGCTATGACGTCTTTCATACGTACTCACTGGTAATTTACTATATTTTGGCCATATTAAAAGCCCTCTGTAGACATCTATAGGTTTGGTTAAGTTAGTGAGTTAAAGCTCTCACACAGTACGCAGCTGGAATGCAGTCATTCCCCGCATTAATGATAAAAATCAGACTGAGTATTTTCATTCAGAAGCATGTGCTTGTTTGGTGGTTTTTTTGGTTTGGGAGGTTTTTTGTATGTTTGTTTTATAATGTCACTCCAGGCCAAGTGATGGCACAGAGCACCAGGAAAATAAGCCTCAGTTTTTTAATTTGCAGGTGGCATTCTTAAGAACAGAATTCAGTTATTAGTAACGTTTGTTCAGAAAAAAAAAGCTGCTTCCTCACTCAATCAGTACGGCTACAAAAGCAGACAAAACCAAGGCTGACTTGAAAAATTGGAATAATATCAAGGTAAGAACTTAGAAACTGATAGCAATTCACTTGGGAAACAAGCAGAGACCCCATTTGTTAAGTCTTCAAATGAAAGACTATTCAAATAAAAGTGGGATACTTTCAAAAAGCCAATCTAACGTCTCAAATTATGAAAGGGTATGTGCAAACTGCTTAATCTAGAAGGAATTGTGTGATCCACCTTTCCATTGAGAATTAAAGCGATCTTTCATATACGACACAAAAACTAATAGCTCCTATTAATGCAACAAGGTGGAACTGATCCCCCTACTGCACGACTCCTACTTGCACTGAAGCAGACAGGGCACTTGTGAAATTCATTTAATACTGAACAAATCCTTAAGGCTTGTTGCAGTTAAAGAGCATTTTTTTTTTTTTCCTCTCAGGTCATCCCTACACTCATCTTAATAGACATAGCTAGATAATTTATTGCAACTACAGAAGCCTGATTATACCAACAGCATCTCCCACCTTTACTTAGAGCACCAGAAAAACAAAAGTACGACAAACGGATTAAATCAAGTTGTCAAGTGACACCTGTCAGATAACACAGGAGTCTACCCAATTCCTTCAACACCTCAAACTACAGAAATTATTGACGCAGCTTATACCGATTCGGTGCTGGATGATATGCCATATACTCCCTGACTAAGATGGAAGGCCAGAGATATATTCCAACCTGCGAAGATGTAGAACACGTTATAAGGCAACTTTTAAGAGGAGCATTCTGAACTTCCTATAACGTCAAACCTCAATTTGTAAATTGGGGAGATTTGCAAAAGGGGAGATAAAGCTGAAATAGATGAGTGAACAGAAATTTATTGATGCTTCACAAAACTGTTTGTAAATAAAGAGTCAACTTAATGTGAATTACCACTGGAAATGTTAAAATTCATCATTTCAGGTAAAGAAAATTGCTCCCAAAATCTTTACAGGTAAGGTTAACAGACATGGCTTTTCACAAGATCCATAAAAGCCTTTTTCAGTCCATCTTTCACCAATTTTTTATCAAATAGGCCGTATGTATAATGGATGTGATTTCTCAGCCAAGCGGCCTACCTCCGGGCAAAGTGCTCCACTAAAATCAGGTCAGTCTGTGTGCGTTGCGTTGTTCCCTACTCTGCCGCGTTTGTGTAAATGAATTCAGGACATCAGAACACACCAGTCTTGCTCTGCCAACGTCTCTAAGTGCAGCCCAAACCCAAGGCAGCAGATGGCTAAAGGAAAGGACATGTGTACAACCTGAAATAACATAGGGAGGTCCTGGTTTAGGCATAATAGGATCATATCTCTTTAAAAAGCAGGGCTTTGGTAAACTTGGTTTTAAAACATGAAGGTAGTACAGGGAAACAGACTATACTTTCCTGGGATCCTTCAAACTTGAAATTCATTCAAACACAGTATCGGCTGGGGGTAGGGGTGCCAAGGAATTGGCTGCGTCAGTCACTTCCCTCCAGGTAGAGGATTTTTCCATCATTTTTCTGACTCCTGTAACAACCCTAGCCATAAAGAGCGGCGGTAACTACCCTGCTTGCTTTCCAAGCAGCCACAGCTCAACTGTGACGGTCCTGGATAGGTCTGCTGGAGACAACACAACCATCCTGCCCCCAAGACGGTTAAGAAAGGATGGGGAAAACCCAGTTCCTACACTCCTGCCCTGTCTCCTAAGAGCTGCTGCAGGCCCGAGGTGCTCGAGGACAAGGTTTCACAGGTACACAAAATCACCTGCCACACAGCAGTGACTACGGGTTACGCCTCTGCCATGCCGCTGCCGCCTTGCTGACGGCTCCAGTGTGGCCACCGAGTAACATTCCTGTGTAAGCCCACGCTGAAAGAATACTTTAAAAAGATAGTTACGAGATGAAGGATTTTATTGAGATCAGTAACTAACTAATGCACTCCCAGGCTTGAAACAGCACCACAGTTCAGACTTAAGAGGTCTATATTAAGAACACCCTACTTTTCCCCATGCAGCCATAAATCCAGAATCCTATTTCAGTGGTCATTGGCAGCTGTAGATGAAACAAGGCGAGGAACAAGAGGCCTGGTTTTCAAAACAGTGTGACTAGAGTCTAGCAAAAAGACAGTATTTAGACACAAAGCCATATTAGGGGTGGGGAACTACTGCTCCAAAAGATTTCAATGATCGACCTCATATTCCTTCCTCTTCCCAGTAGGTTTAGCTTCATCACCATCACAAGAACATTTCCTTAACATGAAATAAAAACCTGCTATCGGATTCCATGCAGCTCCATAGAATTTACACATTTTTCCAAAATACTTTCATGTGTTTTGTCATGGAATCTTTATTAGCTCCTAACCTGAACTTTAATTACCCCTGGGTTAAAGCTGGAAGATAGCCAAGTGTCCCCAGTAGGCCAGAAACTGCTACAAGATGGTGTCTGGGAGGTGCTTTATTTTTCCTTTTAGCTTTACACTATCTCTCTTAGCTTCCATTTACAGACTACGAGACTAGGTAGTAAAAACATACAAATACTTTTACAAGTGTTTGCATCAGCAGTCAGTAATATTCACATGCCATAATGTACTCTCAAGAATTACACAAGCTTTACAGCACAGAGATCTTCAGGGCCAACAGAGTCATTTAGGCAAAGCTTTGGGGGAAAGGATTTTATTAAAAACTATCATGCTTTACCACTTCAATTTCCACACTGAAATGACTGTGGAAAGGACTGTTAGAGATCAGATGAAAATATCTGCAAGGAAATGGGGAAAACGTCCTTGCGTACCAGCGTGTCTTGCCTGTAGCAGTGAGTGACGATGGCACATCAGTCAAGATCCTTTTCCATCTCGAATTCTCTCACGCTATACAAGCTATAATACTGCTTTTATTTTTTCATAAAGGATAAATATGGGATGCAAAGACCAGCAACTCTACAAGAAAAGCCTTTTTGGCTCAACATCAAACACAAAGCCCCATCATTACGCTCACTCTCAGATACAAGCCTATACATATGCTCAACAAGCTAGAGAGAAGCAGTAGTTTGAGCACTGCAGTGTTTACAGTCAATGCCGTACAGTGAAGCTAATTCAACACTCTTAAGAAGCTCAACAAAAAAAATGGTCCGCTGACTTGTCCAATATTGCATTTTCAGTAAGTGACAAAAGGGGGAAGAGATCTCTCGCGCACAATCCTGACACATTATCCACTGGAAGTTATTTGTTCCCCTAGTGATCTGTACGGGAGAAATTATTAAGCTTTTTCAGCCAGCTCAGGCTTCTTTTACTCTGAAACAGAAGTATTAGACATGAGCAGATTTTATAGCCCAACAATCTTTTCAAGTAAAGGGAATGCATTCAGCTACGAATTCTCAAGATCTGCAATCCCCACCCATTGCATCAAGCAAGGAAAAGTAAAATTGCTAATAACAAAACACTGAGAGAGAAAACATTTTATTTATCTGTGTTGGTAAAAAGGCTGTTACGCTCCCTAAACTTTATTTATATTTGAATGTTACTAAGACATGCTAAATATTTAGCAAACAAGGTGGATGTATATTTTAAATAGGCAAATCTCATGCTATAGATTGCAAATCTAAATGGCTCTGATCTCCTCTTCAAAGGCTCAGAGGAATGAAAGAGATTTCTACCAGAATATACACTACAGCAACTGCATCTTAAAACTGTTATAAGGAGAGTATTCCCAGGAGATAAGCATAATTTCATTCCTTTTACTTATTTTACTGAATCCATATTTTCAGAACAGAAGAGTATCGTTACAGAAGAAAAGAAAACACGATGGATACAATCTCTTTCACTTTAAATAATGAAAAACGTCTTTTCCATTAAATTTAGAAGGCACAAGAACAACCCTACATTTATGTAACAGATTAAATGTCTGGATTTTGATGAAACTCCTTCTTCGTTTCCTAGGATAAAGGACAAAGCTCTCTACAGAAAGTTTTCCATTATCGGAAGCACTTAGTGCAGCTGTTTTGGAAGGTGCTGGTTTGCTTTGCTATACTCAATTAAATCATACAAGAAACATCAAAACTTCAAAAGATAAAGATCATAAAAACTAACAACCGTGTGCATTTTTGCTGATAGATAATTAAGTCTAGTAGAGTCTACAACAGAGGAAGAACCTAAAGAAAAAAAGAAGCCTGAGATTTCTAAAGCTTCTTAGGTACATGCTTATGGGGGAGGAGAAAAAAAGATTAAGAAATCATTCCCTCAAAACCAATCCTGCAAATAGAGACATACAGCAAAGTCACACGCAGGCAAATGGGAGTAGGCAGTAAATCAACACTTCGTACCCAAAGAATAACCAAACTTGCTTCTTGACATCTAGTCCTCCATCAAAACTCTTAAAAGTGTCCAAGGAACAACAACTGGGAAACACACCCTGCATTGCTCAAGTCTTACTGTGAGGAAGAGTTTGAAGCCTCTGATTTAACATGACAAACAATAGTTACACGCACTAATTAAAGTTAAGAGCTGGTGAAGTGATAACCCTGTGGAACAAACCAAAGGTGCGCTCCGCATACTGTAGTGACTACTATTTCAGTCCATCCGCGTAAGTTTAAAACAACAATATTTCAAGCTATTTAAATTAAGAGGTTTTGGGGTAGTCAACAGAGGCCGACATGGCTCAAAAAACTATGTTATTGCTGTGATAACATTATACATCGTGTCTTTGACAAGTCACACTGAATCTGCTCAAGTATGGTTATTACAGAAAAACTAAGGTGTTTGTTATTCCACTGCTAATTAAGAGACAAGATAAAAATTCTAATACCTGGAAATCTTCAAGCACTTTTTTTGAACTCTGCATCCTAAAAATATTTCCTTTTGAAAACAATATTTTTTCCTGCTCTTCTCTTCAACTTTAAATTGACAGAGATTTTCTTCATCCTAGCTTGATTCCTCCTGCTACCTCCTACCGCCTTCCACAGAAAATGTCTGTACACATCAGGGGTACTGACACCATTTGCATATTTATAATCTGAGAAGCACTTTGGGACACAGGACATGACAAACTTAAGATTCTTAGAACTGGTGCTCAATCGATTCACCACACTGGCTGAGTTACAGTCCTCCACACACTATAAACATTCATTTAAAGAAAAGATTTTCCTTCAGAATTAGACCACAACCACTGACATTCCAGCCAAAGCAGCTTTCATCAGATCATTACTTATATTAATGATTTAGTGCCAAATCATGCCTCTTCCTAACATGACAGGGAGTTCCCCCGAGCAGTAGTATAAAGAATCCATTCTTCCCACATCATTGTATTTTTTCAAAGAATGAAATATAGTATTTAGTACCAATACTTGCATATCAAATGCTGGTAGTATAAATATTTGAACACTGACGTATTCAAAGAGTTACTCGTCCAAGAACTGCTGATCAAGCAATAAAGGAAATCAAATACCAATATTCTTCTTAGAATAAAATAGCAGCAACTAAAGAAAATATCTAGCAAAGTGATCCAGGAAATACGCTGCATTTCTGTTTTTTTCTTGAATTATACTTAACAAAAAAAAACCCTCAACACAACAAGTTTTTAAGCACTCCTTTTAAAACTAGAAACAAACCAAAAAATCCATTAACAACCTCTCTACTGAGACTGGGCCCTATCACATCAAACACTGGAACACATTCGCAAAAGCAGCTTGACAATGCTACCTTTGGGAATTGACAGCAAACAACTGCTTTTTAAATTGATTTACGTCAACACACACATCCTCTACAAAACAAACACTCAACCAGCCATTTGAAGACATTACTGCCAAGGAGTAAACCTACAAAGACCGAACCATTGCAAAAAGCCCCTTTCATTCCGCGTATTAATCATCCTAACACACACCATTTACTCTCACGCCTAATGGCAAATCAGAAAACAACAATTTCTCAAAAGAAAAATAAAATAAAAAAGCTTTTTATGTATGCTTGCTCGTACTTACAGCCATGGTAAGATGCTGGGGATCCTCCAGACTTTCCATATTCTTGCTCCGAGTAGCTGGTGGATAGGTTTGGCTGACTGGAGCCTCGGCCGAAGGTGATCTGATTGCTACCCACTCCGGTGGCCACCTGAGCCATGCGTTCTTTGGTCTTCAGGGCTTGGGCCCTCTCTGTTTTGAGTCGCTCATCATCCTTCAGAAGAGACACTAGCTGCTTGGACTTCTCCCTCACATTGATGCCCTGGTCTTTACCATCTCGATCAATATACTGAAAATCTTTCAACGTCTGGATAGCAAAAATATTCTCTTTACACTGCTGCGCCACTCTCTCAGAACCAGTTTTAATCAGATAATCTAACAGAGTAAGGGCCTTGTATACATGTCGCCAGTTCTTGCCGTGGTCATTCAGTCGTTTCCAGATCATGCTCATAATTTCAGAAAAGGCCACAACATTGTAAGTCAGATCTGCTATTTCAGTCATTAATGAACTGGAGGGACCCCAGGGGTCATTAGAGGTCGCTTCCCGAACTTTTATTTCGGCCTCTGAATAATTGTTCACAATGTTCTTCATCTGCCGCCTAATAGACGAAGTCGTCATTTTTATTTCCCTTTTTAACAAGACAGATTCCAGAACACAAACGAAAAAAGGCTATATTTGCTCTTCTATGAACCTTTCTGAACTGCGAAGGCTCCGTATCAGTGGCTTATTTGTAACACGTTCCACTACAATCATTTCCTCTCTTCAAGAGAATGACATGAGAAAATGAAAAGCATAACCTGAGTAAGGAAAGAAAACAAAGCACGTTAGTTGTGTCTCTAATTAATCCTACAGGGAAAGCAATCTTAAATACACCTTCGAGAAATTTTGCTAGAGTTAACTGATTAATCTCCTCCCTGAATTTCTTCAAGACATCTGATTTTGAGAACAACCTGCTCTTCTCACAAGTAATACTAAACACTGAAGATTAAAACCCTGAACTGCTGAACAAGACAAAAGCAAGGAAACAACCATGCTGATGCAAATGAAAAATTTGAAGAGCAAAACAGAAACAAAGTCGAAGAAACGACTTTTGGATTTAGTTTCCAACAAGGTAAAATCTATCTAGAATTTTTAATTACAGAAATTACAACACTAGCCTGCAGAGCTGAGACAAAACTACATTGGAAATTCCCTCCTTAGCAGCCATGAGCTTCCCTCCAGCAGTTGACTACTGCAGTTTGCTACCATTGCCGTAGGAATCTGCACACTGAGAGAATAAGCAAACTTCCTAAAAATTAACCAAGCAATTTCTGAAACCTCAAGGTAAGTTTAAAGCAGGCTCAGTTTCAGGGCAGAGATCTTGAACAGTGCTCTCCATTTAGATGAGGCCCAGGGAAGAGAACCGAGCCCCAGCACGACGAACTGCAACTGAAGGTGACCTTCAAAGCTAAGCAGATTAGAGGGGAACATTTTTTTTCCAAATGTATTTACTTTGTACATTTGACAACACTCATCAGATCTCCAGTTTCTGCCCTGTGTGTCTTTCACACATCAGAGAAGAATTTTTAATTATATGAAAATGGAATTGTAAAACCAAAATGACTGGCAAGAAAACCCAAGGACAAGCTCTGAAGCGGGAAAGCTGTTTCAGTTATTTATTTAAGGTCAGTGTTTCAAGTAAACAGAGGCCTATTAAGCTTTGGAATACATTACTGGAATAAACTGGCAGATTTTGCTATTACATGAACACAGAATAGTCTTTGATATTTGCCCGTTGCATGAACACTAGCACTAATTCTGCAACTGAACTTGCCACATTAATTGAGCTTGTGCATTCAAGACGTCCCCTAATAAGGTTTCTCCAAACACTCACAAGAAGCAACAGTATCACTTACAAAAGACAGGGGAGAGAAGGAATGCACAGATTTCAAGACAAACAGCATTATCATTCTTCAAATTACTCTGTGCCATCAAGAACAAAAACAGAACTAAGTGTCAACTTGGACAACATGCAGGTCTATAATGACCTTCTCAGCATAACGGCATATACCCTTCCTAGAAAACCATTTGGGACAAGTTAAACTACAACAGAACAGGCCCACTGAGTTACTGTATTTTATTTTGTTTCACTAAAGTTAACTTTTGACAGAATAAAACACTATTATGGCATCATGGAAAATCAACCTTAAATGAAATGAACACTAAACTTCAGGTAAGCTGCACCATCCTGCTGGTTTCCCCAATATTTAAAAACAGCTGTAGAAAAATGTTGATCTCTTGTCAGATGGCTACTAGCAACAGAAATAAAAAGGGGCATCTTCTCCTGAGGCATTCGGAGGTTTGTGCATTATAAACGCAGAACGTGAAAAGGATGATCCTATGTAAACATTCCCAGGTGCTCATGACTGCTGCTTCACTCCAAAAATTAACACTGTACAAACACGCTGGCTCTCCTGCCCTTGTGGTCACTCTCTAATGTATAGCCCTCAAAGGCTGAGACACCGATAAAAAAAATTAACCTCCCCACAAACACACCCCCCCACACACTTATTTAACCTAAACCATTTCTTTTGATCAATAATGGATTAAGGCAAGTTCACAGACAAACTGAAACAAGCTATCCAAGGAGGTGGCAGCATCTGGTAGAAAGATGGTCGCAAAGAACTATGCACAGGCTACAGGCAGTAACTTCTTCAGCTGGTAAAAGTGGAGCCAGTGGAGGACAGAAGTGCCAGACCTAAACACGAACACAGATATACTGACGATATGGATCCCAGATCAGAAAAATGCAACCCACTGGTAAGGACTGAGCATGTCACCCAACCAGAAAAGTAGTAAATAACATGAAAAATCAAAACCATGAGAACTGTGAAACCTCCAAAACCAGTTAGGTAAGAAGTCCACCAAGCCCAACATCCTCAGACATAAATCCTCATGTAAAGAGTAAAGAACATACGCATTCCCTTCGTTTATATTATCAGCAGCTTCAGCATCAAGATGCAACCTGTGGTGAAGGCTCTCCAGGCAGCGATGGGCACAGTGTCTCTACCAACCCCTTTTTTGAAGCCACTTGTATTTCCCGTTTCACCCTCAGCAAGTACGCAACAGCCCTGCAGTGACCACACTGCACAAACAAGTGCTTCAGCTTATTTTAAACTTGGACATTTATTCCCTGAGCTGTAGACAGAGGGCACGCTTCTTAACAAAGACCAAGCCCCCTTCAGCTTCTCTATGCCACTCGTGATTTTAGAGAAACTGGCCATCTTCTGAAGCGAGGATTTCCTTCTGAAATTCAGTCCCTGTATTTAGAAGCTGCTCCATATCTCTGATCATCCCTGATGTTTTCCCATGCATCTATTACACTTCTATTTCTTGAGATATCCTCAGTTCCAACCACTCTACATTTCAGATGTGGCAGTAATAAAAGTTTATCTCACAACATGGTCATTTACTGCTTAGGATTTCCCATTCTTTATCAAATACTTTCTAAAAGTCTGTTTGCCTTCTGGTAGTTGTGCCTTGTGCACATGAAACCAGGGTCATTTCTTCTTCTTCATTTCAAATTTGACTACTTTGGTTCAATTTGGCCACCTTATTATTTAGAAGAGATCTGGAAAAGGGAGTATTTGCAAGAGCACTAATCTCTGGCAGAACACTTCCCTGGGAATAACCCTTCACTGTGAGAACCAACCATTTACTCCTAAACTCATTTCCTGTCTTTTGACCCCCTGTATATCTATGAAAAACATTCTTGTCTTATGACAGTTTTGTTTCTTTAAAGGCCAGGGATGAGAGGCCTTTCAAAAATATTTGTAAAAGTAATACAAGCAATTGCCTCACCTATGGGTATCTCCCCAACCAAAGAAAAAAAAAAGTTTGTTTTATTACTTGTTACAATTTCATAAGCTTTTGGAGAAAAAAAAGTCATTGTAATACCACACATGATATACGGAGAAGTAATTTTTACAGTACATGGGAATACCTACTAGCCCTGAAACACCACCAACTCTGGACAATGAAATAAATACCTGAGGAATTAATCATAATCACAATGTAGGCAGGCACACGGACAATCAGGGTGCAATTTCACACGCCACCCCAAGCTAATGGTAAGCCAGCACCAAACCCAGTGGCTTCCCAGCCCTCCAACCGCTTCCCCTTTCTCTCTCTTGCCTCAAATCTAGCAATTACACAACAGCACAGTAAAACTAATCAACTTAAAATCTTGTAGAAAATTAGCTTTTTAGCACTGGTTTCTTTTCTGTCAAATCAGAGAGCCGATGAGGCAGCACAGCGACACGGTGACAAGCTTTGCTGCAAGGCAAACTGCGACAAGAGCAAGAACCATCCAACCCTGGCCTCGCTTTTGGAGGAGCCGATTAAACATAACATAAAGCTGTCAAGCTCCAAAAAACAGCACCAGAAAGTGAAGAGCCTTCGTTATGACCAACTACACCACACAGAGCAGGAACCTGCGCACCTGGTTTCAAAGAAGAAACCAAACGATGTCAGGACGCAAGGCCTCGCTGTGCTCTTTGTACAGGCTGTAGCTAAACGAAGGAAGAACACTTGTGGTTTTGCTGCAAAGCATGGGCAAGAAGCAGGACAAAAATGATAGCCTCACAGAGAGCAGAAATGATTTGGAGAGAAGCCTGTATTTGGGAAACACTTAGGTTTATGTTTAGGATTTATTGGTTATGTTATCAACAAAGCTTCACCCCAAAAGCGCATGAGCTTGGAGCACATAGGAGTGCAGGAGGCCCCATTCCTGGCAGCCCCGTTCCCCAGGCTGGAAGCTTTGTGAGGGTGACGCTCCTGAAGAAGGCTACTAGCAGAAAGTAGGTCTGGAGTAGTGCTTTGGGAAAACAAAAGTAAAGCAAACACTTCAAGAAGATAACACATTGGATTAAGTGAAATAAACATTTTTCACTCTTCAGAAAATTACAGATTTTGCTGGCATGATTCTTTACCTTCACATCTTTGATTCATGGAAACAAAGGCATTTAACGAGAATCACATTAATGTCTGTTTTTTCCTTTTCTTGATCAAAAGACATGTTTTCTAATCCTTTTCTACTTTTTAGCCACTGGAGACAATTTACTCTAAACTTCATTTTACTCTATGAAAAACACAAAGGATGACTGGAGTGGAAAGATGATGGATTTTTTTATTCCCCCTCCCAACCCAGTTGTTGAGGTAACTATTTTAGCAGTAGCAGTAACCCTCACCAAGAACTCTGTACACCCTTCAATATTTACTTTATAAACTCTCTGCTTCTACACCACATTTTACTTAACTATTACAGGCCACAGAACAACGTAACAGTCTACTTTATGGTTAAAGAGATCAAAAAGCCAAATATGCCTACTGCATAAAAGTAAGAAACCGTTTCTAATGCATGATCAAAAACTCACATAGAAAGTTTAGACTTTCTTTCTTTTCCAGAGACCTCAGCGAATTAACTTCTCACAACAAACCACAAGGAAGTACAATGTACTTGCAACTTCAGCAAAAATCTGAGTTTGCATTTTTAACAGTACAGTTGCAAAGAAAGCAGAAAGTAAGACTAGTTGATTAAAGCTGCTATTCCTTTCTAACAACAGGAAAAAGGCGATCAGCTTGAAAAAAATTTCTTTAAATGGTTAAGCAGAGAGGGAGCTGTTAGTCTTATTCGGTTTGGATGAGCCTTCATCATTTTCTCTCCCCTCATCCCTACAAGCCATTTTCTCTGTTTTATAAGCAGCTTGTCAGGTCTAAATAGATAGAAGAGGAAATGTAGAATTCCGTAGACAAGAGGGTGAAGCTTACCTGTGCTACACCAAGGGCAACCTGGAGGGGAACGCCCCATTTCATTTTTCCTATTCCGATAGTTTCATTACACAAATAACCCCAGTGAATTCTCAGGGTGCTTTTTTAGATAGAATGTGCAGACAGAAAGGAGTTCTCGACTGAACTTCAACAGCTCTCTCTCACAAGAGATTAAATTCAGTAAATGAAATCTGCATGAGGAAACCATCTTTAATTTGCTAAGGCTAACACAGAAATGAGGCCAAGCCACAAAGTCCTTAATAAACTTAGTTCAAAGAAACAGCCATACAAATCCACCTATATACAAGCTTTCAGCAGAATTCATTCAGCTCTTTGGAATGTAAAGCTCAAACCAGGGTTTGCCTGCACTGCCAAAATGCCCTTCACAGCAAGCCTGAAGGTAAATATATACATAGTCCAGCTAAGTGTGGATCGGAAATATATATGAAAAGCCTTCAATATCAAGTGAGCAATAAACAGTGTGAAAATTAACATTAAACAGAATCAGCTCACCAGAAATTTGCATACATTTTTGATTATGCGTATTACTGACAGTAAATGTCTAATTTAACATATATATTGTCTGTAATACTGTTAAAAAGTGAATTTTTGTAAGAGTTATTAATTCAGCCATTCTGTGATTTTGAGACAGTCTCCACAGACATCCTTATTACCTAAAAATATCCCCCCTTTCATGAAATACATGGAAAGATAATGACACGTTTTCATCCAAAGATTCATACAGCAATCACACAGAGATTTTGGTGGTCGTCACCAGAAAATACACTCAAATAGCTCGAGTGGGTTCCCTTAATTCAGTTCACAGTTCATCTATGTTGGCAACCGAGAGACCAAAACGCCGCAACGCTGGGGGCATAGGTGGGCTCTCTCGAGTCAGCCGTGCTACTGAACAGCTCCGGGTTATAAAAGCCCACCCTCAGCATCAAGAGATCCAGACAGTACCATGCGGGTATTTCCATCCCACTATAATTTCAAAGGAACACGAGTGAAATATAAAGCCTTAAAGAGCCACCAAAATCCTCTCCTACCCAAGACGTGCTGAAGCAGCTGCTATGAGAAGTTCCAACGTGTCTAAAGCCAAAGCATGTGCCTTACCTCTAGGGTTTGAATACACACAAATAGCTAGAGATCTGCTCTCCTTGCTATCAGGATGGAACGATAGCGGCAGGGGATCCTTGGGGACCCGTATTCCAAGATAAATTGGGAGAACCCAGGGCCTGGCGAGCGCTGCTTGCCAGCTTGCAAAGAACCAGGCTAAGAGGAAAACCTTGCCAGATGCTGACTAAAGAAGTTCCCCCAGGCAGAGAGAGACTGACACCACACCTGCACAGAGCAAAAAGCGCACACTCAAACACAACCCCAACCCTCACAATAAGTCAGCTTCTATTTTTGGCAAAGAAAAAGGATTCCCATTGCCTGTCACTGTAAATTCACATCCTAGTGTTCTTGTGATAGCTCGTTACGTGTACAAATGTAAACCCACTGTGCGTTTAGAAAGTCTTGTCTTCTACAAAGAAGAACCAGAAATCTTTGACAAAAAAACTGAGCATAAAATTCAGGAATAGAATAATCTAGAAAAAATTCTAGTAGAGACATTTTTCTTATACCGGATTCCACACTGCTAGAGAAATTTTCAAACTTAGTTAATTCTCTTTTGCTTTTTCTCCCCTCATTCATAAATAATTCTTACAGAATAACTGGATGACCAGAGGCTATCATTACACTGTCTACGATATAATATCCTACTGTAATACAAATATTATTCCCAAAACCAAACAGGAAGAGGGGCAAGTGTACATTGTGGCCATTTGGAGCAGAGTATTAAGAGAAGCGAAGAAACTTGGCACTATACATAAAAGCCAACAAGTAGCACACTTATTAGCTCTCTCTTGCTATTGTACAGCTGAGAAAACAGCAATTCATGTGAATAAAACAGTAAAATGAAGACACTGAAATTACCATCAATGCCCTTCCTCAACCTTCAAAGTTATTTAGGAAATGAGTTACAAATACAGATTGGCAAGTGGTTTGAAGAACAGGGTTAACTCCAAAAGAAAGGTTTAATTTCCATTTTTCACGGCTTAAATGCTTGTCTTCTTCAGTGTAATTTCTGAGAAGAGGAAATGGTTCAAAATTAAAAGTTTTGGAAGCTTTCCACTCCCTTTTACAAATGAGAGAACAAGGTCAGCTTTCAGAGACAGCAGGTGGCCAAATTATTTCTTTATTTAAAGAGTTAATGCTGAAAGATAATTCTCCTTTGAATTTATGCATATTCATGAATCCCAAGGTTAGATCCTACACTGATTCTGTAGTCATGCCTCAGACTCACAGAGAAAAACTAACTCCAGCTTGTATGGCCATTTAGCTGCAGAAGAGCTTTACAGACACAAATTTGCTTAAGTTTTCTCTAGAACACCTTTTCTTACTACTTGTCTACTTGAATTACCAGGGCAGTATCTGAGCTCCGTGGAGAGCTTATCTCATTACTCACAGAGTCGAAGAAAGTGGGGGAAGGAGCAGAAATCTAACTTTCGTCTCGCAGCCAAGAACACGGCAGTGCTACCTGGCCACTTTACTGGGGGACCACCAAGCCAGAGTTGCTGGTGCTTTGACATTCGCAATTACATTCGACTTGGCAGCCCATAACGCAGCTGGAATTATTGGCACTATGGGAAGCAACTGCAAATATGCTCTGAGGAGCTGCGAAAGGGGACAGCCTCTGTAAGAGCCATGCAGATCACGGCAAACGATCCAAATCCGACCTACACTGGAGGTCTAATTTTAGGATTACAAGCTTTGACAACGTCTCTTTAAAAATAACACATTCCTCCTCCTATGGCTGGGTCAAGTGTCATCGGCAGTACTACCTGCATTTTACGCAGCAGATCTCAGGGGTTTTTTTCACTAGTACTACAGCAAGTACCAGATGTGTCACGAATAACTGAATATTGCCGAATTACAAAACTGCGTAAGGTCAAGCCATTACGCACTGAACCAGACATACTAAATGCAAATTAATCCAACACGGCAGTGAAAATACCTACCCAAACTCTCAAAAGGAGTTTGTTCTCTGGGGATTACCCACTTGAATGAAAGCACTTCGTCTTTTATTCTCACAAATAGAGTAGGGGGAAAAAAATAAACATAAAAAAGGTATACAGTGTGTGCCTTAAAAAGGTAACAATCTGAAATAAATCCAGTTTACTGAGAATATTTGAGAAGCATTTTCAACTGAATTAATGATAGTAGGAGACTCTTCCCTCCTCCTGTATTTTCATTTTGGAAGGGAGGAAGATATCTGATATTCTTGCCAGAGGATGTGTCTAAGAATCTATTACTAATTAGAAAAGTCCAGCCTTGTCACTTAGGCTGCTTACTGGGTGACAGGCACCTGCCAAAGGGAAGCCATTACATCTTCTTTCCCAACAGCTCAGAGCCCCGATAGATCAGCTTGAACACAGGAGGAACTGCAAATAACACAACCTAAATCTTGCAAGACCACAAAGTGTTAGCTACACTCTTTAAGCCACAGTGGTTTTTTACAGAATTTTCCTACACAAAAACCTGTAATTTTTAAAATTCAAAGCTGACAAGAACTACTATATTCATATGTATCTGTGCTCATGTATCAGACTTGATATTTTGGGAAGGTACCTGCTACTTACAATTACCCAATGATTTCATTAACTAAATTCAGTTTGCACTTTATTATTATGAAGCAGACATCACCATGTGCAGTTTCTCCTATCCACCTACACACCACAGACGTGAAACCACATTAATAAATTCAGTAGGTCAAAAGCAAATGCTCATCATGACAAAGATCGAGGGGGGCGGGTTAACTCTCCATGTTACCACTGGTAGAAGCTGAGACACTAATTGATACTTGTATATTTTGACACAAATTTCTAATAAAAAGGACTGTTCAAGGAACAGTGCAAGATCTGCAAAGTCATATCTGCCTTTACGTGCAAAACACTACTATTTTTTTGAGTTAAAGTCCACTGTCTGCTAGCACAAACTACAAACCTGCAAAAAAAAGAAAATGAGACTAATTTAATATCCTACCTACATTTATTGATGCCCATTCATGGCATAAAACTTCAAGTGCTATCCCCTGACAGCCACCATACTTGAACACTCATCTTAAAAAGTCAACACATGGTCTTAAATCAACTATTTTAACTGATAACAATTAACATAAGGTTGCTTTAACCCTCAGAAATTAAGCTACAAGCAGTTGTATGCTCATGATTAATTAAGTTGCTATAAAATTGTAAAGCAGGAAACATACATCCTAAAATCCTCTATGCACCCCACTGGAGGAATGTTTTGGCCAAAACCCAGGTTTTACACCAGGCTTTACCGCCAGCAGTGGGGCTCAGAGAGGAAGTGAGGATGTGGCTTCTCGTTACACTCCATTCTCAGCTGGCTGGGGGCTGCTGAAGGCAGCTCCGTCTCCTGACGGCTCTGCCTCACACGCCACCTCCCTGTCCCTCACGCCAGATCTCGAGATAGAATCGGTTCAGTGAGCTGATCTGACAAACCGGGGGAGGCGAGGGGGAGATGGATAGCTGGATTTTCTGACAGATCAGGTCACCGAACCAATTAATCCCAAGGTCACTCTAATTACTTTAAAGTACACCACAAATACAGGAAGTAACATTCATTTCAACAGCAATCTACAGTTACATTTCACAAGGCAAAACATAAAGCTGCACCTTGAAAGCTCAAATTGCTGGTAAAGTCAGAGACCATGGTTTAGATTTGGGGTTTGCTTTCAGCACACAACAGCGCAAGAATTGCAAACTGGGTTTTCTGGAAAATCTCCTTTTATTACATAGCTGCTAGTAACAGATTCATTTTGTTTCATGTTGAAGACAGCCACAGAAAAGAAGAAAATTTGGTCCCCTACTCTTCAAGACTAGATAACATCTTAAAATCGCTGCCTGTCCTGCAACGCTTGCTGTTCAGCTTTCCCTCTTATTCCTCCCTGTCTTTCACCTCTTCATACTGTGCACACAACACAGTTTCCAAAGCGTTTTCCAAACAATCCTACCTCTTTTCTCTCTTCCCAACAGAGCTGTCTAACATCACCACCTCAGCAGGAAAAGCAATTCCATCCAAAGGAGTGCTGCTGGGCAGAAAGTATGTGCAGCCAGAGGAGAGGATACAACCCTGCCCTCAGCAGCCTGGATTTAGGCTGGGTTATGCTTACCATGAAACAGCACTCAAAAATACTGCTAGTCACTTTGGTTCTGTGCTGCCCCAGTTCCTGAGTTTGAGCTATATTCTAAAGTTCATCTTTGACGGAAGTGAATCACTAAAAGAAAAAAAACCCAACCATTTGATATAAGGATTCTTCCACATTATGCAACTTAAAACTTTCCAATTCCTTGATTCAGGTACTAACAAGAATCGGCCCTATACACAAATGCAAAGATTTGTTACTATTTTGGCTTGGTTTATTTTGTCAATTTTTTTTTTAATTAGGAAAAAAAAAAAAAGCCTGGCTTGAAGATGCCAGTAAATCCCACGTTCTCCCATGCAGATATACAGAAATTTTCAGCTCTCATCGTAACAATTCCTCTATCCTTCTGAATCTATCCTTCAGCAGTAATATCCTACCTACTCTATTATCTATTCTGGATATTTAGACAGAAAATTATTTGAGTGGGAGTTAGCTTGCTCTTCTCGAAGAGGATGACAAAGACTGTTACTAAAAAGCATCTGTGCCTGTTCCATTATTAAAGGTCATTTTCTTCCAGTGGGCTCCTGCAGAGAACATGTTATACCCTCTCAGCTTTGATACTCTGCAACCAGCAACTCTGTGTATGTCCTCAAGACTCCAGACACTCTGTAAGGAGTCCAACTGGAGAGTACAATACCTACCATGTGTAATCCAAAATTCAAGCCTCTGGTACTTCTGAAGCAGCTGATTATAGCTTGAGACATGTTAAAAAAAAAAAAAGGCAAGTAAATCCCCTGTGTAGTACTACTACTATCTGTACCCCCCATAGCTGCCCAATAGCCCTGCACTGTTGATTATTCTTTTAAATGCTGTTTTCAGGCAAGTCATTAAAAACATTCTCTCTAGATTTATAAACAGAACGAGAAAGCGACTTAAAATTCACCCACTCCATTTTCTCATCATTTTCCAAGAGCATTCCATCTAGTCCAAATGCACAGAAGAAATTCTAGCCCATTAACATCCATCAGCTAACAGAAGGGTAATGAATTCATCAATATTGCTAAAATGCGGGGGTACGGTATCATGCTGAATCATTTAGTAACTACATTTGCAGCAAGATGAGCTCAAACAACCTGCCTGACGCTATCAGCAACCATCTTCCTGAAGGAGGAAAAATGAATGTATTAAGGTCATCCTCAATTTTGACACCCCTCTTGACGAGGTTGGTAGTGTCTCTACACACCAGTATTTCCAGTGCCAATCAGACCCCACCTGACGTTGCTCCCCTCTGGACATCAGCTTCCTTAGCCAAGCCACCTGCAGGTTTGCCAGAAGCTTTCATTGCTCATTGTTCTGCAAATGATGTAAGGAGCTGGCTTCTTCCTGTCATTAACGTCCAGGTCAAATATAGTAAGTCTTAAACTGAGTTTTCAATTTGCAAAAAAGAAAAAGAAAAACCCGGAAATCCCCACACATTGTTCCCTCAACGCCAGGCTACTGCAATTGTTACAGTCCCAGAGACTTCACTCTGATTTCTTCTATTATCTATTTACAAAGCTATGGAGGGACCACTTTCTTCCTCCAGCAAGAAGTCTTCCTAACAGTGAAATGTTCCAAGCATAAGAAAAGCTAAAACTGACCAAAATCAGTCAATCTTAAGAGAAAACACATTAGGAATTAACATGAAAGTGTAGCTCACCAGAAAAGCCCACACCTGTGGCTGGGACTACAGGCAGAGTATCATGGGGTGAAAGAGGAGGGACGAAACCATATTATAGAGTACAATGGTACTAAGTTGTTGTTCTCATCACAGCGAAAAGGTATTTATTCTTAAAAAAAATAATTTTAAAAAAATCAGACTTAATAACATAAAGAAACAAAATTATCCTTAAAGTGTAAGTTAGAAAATACTCTGCCTGTTCTGCCTTGTTCAGGTATGCCAAGTCTGGTCTTCTCTGCTTCATGGCAGTTTTTAAAACGATAGTAAGTGCACTGCACTTTTGTTTACACTTTCAGTTATAATGGTATCTAGTCTAATTAAGTCCAAGAATAAAAAGGTTTTTGTTAAGGTAGCCTTTGTAAACACAGTACAATTAATTCAACTCTCAATACCTTAGCTTCCTTAATACAGATAACGTCTGAGAATACATACACTTACACATGTGTCTACATATCCTTAACTCCCACAGCTTAATTCAATTAATACTATTACGTCTTTAATGCTTAGCTTCAAAGGCTTTTTTTAATTTTTAATAGCTCTCATAGGTTAGCATAAATGTTTTAAGTCCTTCTACTATATTTTAAATAAACTCCACTATTTTTTTTTTCCACTTTGATGTTTGCCTGACAACCCTACACTCTGTGAAGCTGCTGGAACTTTGTTTTCTGTGAAATGATGGCATTACAAACTCAAAAAGATATGTTAATCACTGAGCTGTAATCAGGGATTTTTTTTCCTCTCACCTGCCCTCCGGGCTGGGAGCTGGCAATAGAATCACTTTAATCAAAACAATGTAGAAACCCATGAGGAGAGAGGATGCAATCGGGAGGGAGGGGGCTCTTATTTGCATCTGTTTAGCATGTAAGCAGCAGGCGGGGCTTAATTCTCTGTTACTCTGGTTTCCCATGAAAGGAGACAATGCAAAAGCCGCCATATTTTATTAAAACAGTTAAAACAGGAGTTTTGACAAAAGACTATTCTGGTTTCAAGGAAGCACCAGCCTTACGGCATTTAAAGATGCAACCGTTTCACCCATCTGACAGGCAATGAATGTGTCTTTATAACTGTACAGCTTTGAGCTTTGCCTGTACCAACAGCATTACCATTACAGATTCGATCAGCTAAAGCTGCGGTTTATATACGCACGCATCTACAGACACACACACACACACAACCTACCAGTTCTGCTGCGTGGTAGAAGTTCAACTGTGAGCACGCTGTGCCAATACCAAGACAACTTACACCCTTAACGCCAGTGTGTTTCTCCCCTTCTCTTACTCTCACTACCTCAAGACCCCTACCCACCTTCCACTTCTCAAGTTCTCAACTTTGAATTTGTGAGACAAAGAAGAGAAAGCTTTGACGGCATATTTCTGGCCTTTCTATAAAGCATAAACTGAGAAGAGAAAAAGACGAGGAAAAAAACCCACAACACCAACATGCACAGGCTTTCTTCCTTCTTCAAAGTCAATTTTTCTTCTGAATAAGAAAATAAAATGGCTTCTTAAAACGAAACTAAAAATCAGCATTTCCAGGGACAGGAAAAGGCACTACAGTATTATATACACTACCCAAACTGACCAAAAATAAAAAAATAAAAAAATCTGTCTCTGTCCCAAAGCATCCAGAATCTAGACACAATTTGGTGCTGGCAGGTACATAACAAAAACATTTCTGCATTCGGGATGTTCCAGCATGTTTCCTGCATTTACACCTGGAAAGCTAAGAGTACTAAAAAATGCCGTGTCGTGTTCAGCATCGACTGTAAGCCAAAGACCAGTCTCAAATCAACAGATCCCTCACACGTTCAAAGTGAAACACGTGCTTACATACTTTGCTTCATCTAGACCATAAAATGCTGAACAAGAAAAACCCTCATAAAGCATATTAAAACCAGTATAACGAAGACAGCCTGCAAAACTATCCTGCTATTCTTCACCTCTACAACGTTTCAGCAGCCTGCAACATCAGCAGAGTTCCCACCACGAAGATCACTTCCCAGCACCATACACCTTCAGTTCTAGAACACACTCTGTCTTTTAAAGCTGACGTAAATACTCTCTTACAGGCATCATATGTTCTTATTAGTGTAAAATTAAATATACACAGACACTATTAGTTGGCAGTTAGACAACAAAATGTCAATTATACTATTCAGTGTGCTTAAACCAGCAGGCTAGGAAAAAGGAAATTATTCACTAGGTAGTCAAACGTAAAAAAGAGGCAGACATTTCAGTCTGTCTCAGTGTTTAACAAAGGGGTCAGCGATTTGTAAATTTTAAATGCAACACTTAAGAAGTTATGCAGACTGAAAAACCCTCACATCCTTTGATGACATACCTCAGTGCTTCTCTGCAATAAAACAATTTAAAAGTGATTTTGCTATCACACAAGCTTTTATACTTCAGCTTCTCTAAATTTTAAGAATTCTGAAAGCCACGTAAAACCAATTATAAACATTTCTGCATTTTACTCCCTTATTAAACCTTCTCAAGTGAACCAGTAAACTATACAAACACAAATCTCTTTCAGAGGAGCCACCCAGGCACCAATCTTTTAAACTCTTCATAAGGCAGCTGCTTTGCTGAAAAAGTATAAAAAAACATGGGCTCCATAATTACAGTCCAGTGCAATGACAGTCTTCCTGTTCTTCTGAGTACCATGTAAAAATTTCTGCTTTAAAAATAGACTTAAGTTGTAGAGATTCTCAAAAACTACAATTACAGTATTAAATATTGATGTCTGATCTGCATTTGCACACTTCTAAGAAAAGTACTTGCTGCCACCTATGCCATTTATCGAAAAACATTCCAACAGGGGCATTATCTTCACTTTCTGAGAAACACTCTCCTAAATCGGTAGACAAAGTTTAACTTGATGAACTCTGCTCGACAACAGCAGCAAAAAAATAGTAACACTTCTCATCAGCAATAAGCATTCCAAGCCCTTAAATAAATAAATAAACAAATAAAATCACTGCAAGAAGCAATCATAAAACCATGCAATAAGCCAGTGTGGGCTCAGAAGGCAAATACTTCATTAGATAACAGAACAGATGCGAGTCTTATGCTTTCAAACGGTCATTACAGAAAGAGGTTTTTATCGAATTCTGACATACCTGGGCAGAGGCGTTTTAAAGGCTCACCAGATCTTCCTTATATCTGAATATTGCTGGTAATGCACGATTCAGATCTCCCTCCAAACAGACATTTCTAGTCACATTCCAGCAATGTCACAAAATGGTAGGATGTTTCACAGATTAATTAACTGAATAATTAAAGACATTAAAGTTCTGTTTTTCAAATAATAATTGAAGTGCTTTCCTTTACATATACCACATGACAGAGTACATTCTGCTTGACCATCCTTCAGAGAACAGGCAGGCGTGTTGAAATATTTCAATTTAAAACTGAAGGATTAATTAATGACCTTAAATTTGGGCTGATTTCATAGGGTTGGATCAAACATCTATGCCTTATTGCTGTTGTCACAAGCTTCATCCCTGTCCAAACAGAGCTGAAAGTTAGTAGAAAGGCAGCTGCAGTGGCAATTGGGTCAAAAGATTTGGCTGAAGAAATCCTCAGTACTAAAAAAGAAAATAAATAAAAATCAGGAGAATGACAAAACTAAAATGCTGCTTTGGGCCTGTTCACCCAGTTAGTGACACACAACTAGCCACTTGAGAACAGATTTCCTACCTACACGGAAGCTTGTTTGAGGGAGTCTTCGTGCCTGCATCTCAGAGGAGGAAGTTACCTTTGAAAATACTTTGTTTTGCTCTTCCCTAAGGAATATGAGAACTGTATATATCAGTTATTTTAGTGGGGTTTGTCCATGAGGTTCTACAAACAAAGGTCTTATTTGTGAACTGTACAACCCTTACACCAGTGAGCAATTACTCATGCGATTAGTCCCAATGAAGTCAGAAGAACTGCTTGGGAAAGAAATTGCTTGCCAACCTAAGGGTTGCACAATCACGAAAAAAAAAAACAAAACCAAAAACAAAAACACAGAGGGGGATAAATTGCATCTGACAAAAACTACAATCAAGAAATAGCTGGTGACAGATTGTTATTTAAGTACAAGGAAGTGATTTAAACAGTCAGGAGCAGTTGTAATAAGATTATACGATTCTCTATTAAGATTCTTAAAATGTCTTTGTTCTAGCAAAGCTATGAAAAGACCATTGCCCTTGTAAAGGTTCAGAAACTACTAAATTGATGTTAAATCCACAAATTAATATGATTTCAAAGCACGTAAAGAAAAAAATTTAAAAGAACATCCCTGACACCATTAGCACCTTTGTCGCCCGTGCTGACACTTCTACCTAGCAGGACTACAACATATATTGTATGATTTCTTGGTGGCAAAACTCAAACAAAGAGAACAGACCCACCAAACAGACATATAGAGCTCGCTCCGCTTGGGTTTCTGCTTTTAAATAATGAAAACTAGCTGTTTGATTTTAGAAGACATTACATTATGTAAGTGACATCCTCAGAACTGCAGGAAAGTCTCTATAAGGTTATCCTGCAGGGAGATTAAATCAATGTCTGGCTGTTGAATTTCTCTAGAGGAACAGATGTGGCGCTTCCGCCATGACCCCCAGACTCCACCATCTATCTTTTAAGTTGTCAATTCTAGAATGACAGGCCCAAAAATGGGCCATGAGTATAAGTACTGCTACACTGAAAAATGAACAAGGAAAGCGACTCTGATTTCGATCATGAAGGGAGGACATAAAACATCTCTAGGTAAGGTGCCTGGCATGTTTTCAAACTAATAATCAGCTCTGAACTTTAAAAAAAACAAACATTATTACCTGATTTGTAAAAGTATTGTTCACTGAGTGCTGCACTATAAGCATAAAAGAGCAAACGATTCACAGATTAATATTTTACTGCAAAGGATAAGATCAGAAATTTCCATCGAAAAAGAACATCCACCAAAAAATCGGACCTAAAGGTGATCAAATCTATGCCATATGAAACCTGCAGGTGAGCAGCCTGGAGAGAGGAACCAGAACTGCTATTCAAATAAGCATGAGAACAGACATATACATGTACAAAGTAAAAGGTAATGATGAGGGCAAGAAAGAGGGAGGAGATAGAAGTCTAAAAGACAAAAGGCAGGTTTGTACCACATCTACAGAAGCAGACTGCATGTAAGCGTTCTCCTGCCTGGGTCACCCTTTAAAACTATTCTACTTCTCATGTCTTGTACATTTAGTATTTATTATACGGTTACATGACAGAAGACTCAGCAACTGTAGACAACATTAATAAAACAGCACTCAAAGACAGGAGCAGTCAACAGTGTGGAAGAAAACTGCAGAGGTCTCATGCAAAAATTTCAATTACTTTAGGCAGCTCCACTCCTAACCGTGGAGAGAGACTTATTACTTGAAAATAAACTGTATGCATCAGGACAATGAAACATACTGCGTTTGAGACTCTTGAGAACTTTACCCAGTCACCTCCACCATAAAACTTAGATAAGGGGAGCCTCCAACGCAAAGATGTAAGCAGTTCTGGGCTGGGACTGGTTTCACCCAGTCCTACTGCTAGAGCCGGCTGCACTCCCGCTGCCAGAGGGGACCTGTTGGTGCCTGAGCTCTCCTCTGCTCGGTACTCTGTTTCCCCACCTGGAAAGAGCTGGCTTCAGCGAGTCAGGGTGCAAGCCAAGGTACAGGCAGCATGAACAGACCCAGTCTGACCTTGAACACAAGCTCAAAGCACTAGTCAGAGGCATTTATGTTAACTGCCCTGGGTGACATGAAAAGAGATATACACACTATTAACAATTAACACGGTACAGGGCATTGTTTCCGAGATTGACTTTTAAGTTCCATTTTTGTAACAATACCAAAAAGAGAGATAAAAAATATCTATACAGAAGAAAAGCATTTCACTAAGCATAGTGATTCAAAGCAGTATTTCCACACAAAAATGCACATTACTGAATTACAAACCAAATTCTGCTAAATATCTCCACTTGCTGGTGACATTACAAGTAGAAAACACAAAATACTTTTACAATAATTTTCTAATTAGTATAATCATTCATGCAAACTCCACTATTAGATATTTACACACACTTAACGACTTCCAGTAACTCTGAACGTATATTCAACAGTTTGAAGAAACTCAATCTCAGTAATTTAAGCTACTCTCTCATTAATAACAGCCTACAACCACCCATGACGTACAAACACATCTTAGAACAGTTTGATCCAAGTATTTTGCTTTTTATCACTAGTTTGGAGCACTGTCATAAAATCAACAAAATCCCAAATCTGATGAAAACCAGAGAAAAAACTGTTATTTGCAAAACGATAAATAAGCAACACCAGCTTTTCTGTAGCTTTCTACCTTCTTCCCCACTCACCAAGAGGCTCAGTTGAGACAACCACCTAGTTCTAGATTCTGAAGCTTAGAGTCTCTGAATTCACTTATTCTGACATACAGACATTATAAATTCCCCTCAGACGCCCAGAACAGGAAAGCAACCGTGTAACAGCCACCTAAACTGATTAATTCAGGGACTTTTTATAGTCTACTATTCAGCGCATACCAGTATGTAACCAAACTGAAGTATAGTAATGCTAGCAGACCTACAATTAGACCTAGCAGGTTTTATTCTAGAGGACAGCATACATGTTGTTCTCCTCCACGGTGTCTCATGCCTTCTTAATGAGCAGCCAGGCTACTGAAATACACAAAAAAACCCGCTGTTCTTTGAAACACTTAAGACAGCAGGATACTAGTACGTTTCAATACTTTCCCTGCACAGATCAGAGCAAGGCAAAGTGGAAAAAGAACATTACAGACGTTCACACAAACCAGGCACCTTTCATTTTCTATTAGCCAGATCCCAAGAGACAATTTAGCGCTCTGCAAATACAGTCCTGGAAGACTGGGAAGTTGCTTCCTGAGTAACAGTCATTAAATAAAGATTTTAGAATAACTTATATTCTTCTAGACCAGGTAAAACCGACAGCCATTTCCCCATCCTACATATGAGACCTAAGAAAAGCAAGATCATTAATATCATAACTACTCTGGAATGTATTTCTACTAAAACAGATTATCATTTAATGATTTCTCTCCCAAAAAAAAGACCCCAAAAACCCAAAACATCAATTTCTGCATCAAGAAAGTCTACCAGCATTTTCATGAAGTAACAAATTAGGCCTTTGGCATTTCACAGCAGTGATCCAAGATTTGAGGCTTCTTAAAAGCTCCCAAGTTTTAAAGCAATCAAATGGCTGACAGCTGGAACAAAATTAGCATGATTAACCAGTTATGTAAATAATGATGCGGTCAGTACAAGCTGAATTCATTTATGCTCATTGCATTATACAGCACTGCTTGCACTGGACATCAGATGTTTGTCAACTACTCATTAGAAATGACTGTAAGAATAAAAGACGTGAAAAACAACATGAACGTTACCGTCCAGGCTACCCAACAGCCATGTCTCTTCTCCTATTAGGACAGGATCGCCAGATAACTCGCAGACAGGACTTTTTCTTGCCCAAATATTATCCAACGCTACTTAGCTCCTACCTAGGGAACAGGTCAATTATTTTTTTCTAAAGCGAGAGGTCCATCCTCTTAGTATCTCGCTATATTTCATTTCTTAAAGGCAGATACTAGTTTTCATTTGTCAGCACATATAAAAGTCAAGCTACCGTGTAGGAGAACCGTTGTCACAGCAGGATGACGTCACACAGTTACTTTATGGCATCAAGGAAGTTACAATCAGCACCCCTAAGTCAAACTTCCTGAAGTTTAACTTGCAGTAAATTCGGCCTTATCAGAATTCTTGCGGAATGCATACTCATGGTTCATTTGTACTTGATAATTTTTGATAACATAGTTAAATATTTAATATATGGAAGATTATCTTTGAAACTCTAGCTAGCTAGTTTACCATTACCTCGAGTCCATAAAAGAAAATTTATCAAAAGTTTTGATTCTTCACAATAAAACACTGTATATGAGTTTGTTGGGAAATAATGTATCCAAGAATCAGCCAAGACAAACATATTTAGAAGTACTTCCCAAACAGGCTGTATTTTGCTAAAGATATCACTACTATATATTCTTATTTTTTTAATCAAAAATCATTCTAACATCCCATATATACATCCTAACAATCTAATTTTCTATGACCTTGTCTCGCACAAAACACAGCAACACACTGGAATTATGCAAGAGTTCCATATTACCATAAACCATGTCTTTCAGTGGAGAGAATAATAAAGCTTAATCTTGTGGCCTGATTTGCATTTTGAACTCCTACAGTCAGCCTCTCCAGTCTGTAACACCCGCAACACACCTTAACAACCTGAACAAGTATTTTAGGCCTCCTGTTGAAAATGGATGTATATGTGGATCATTCAGGGTATTTTCTTAGCAGATTAGGAAAAAGAAGTGTCTAAAATAGATGTAAATTTTAAATATAACTTCGCTTTTCAGATCATTGATGATGCCATACTTCAGAAGGGGGAGGGGGGAAGCATTACATACCCCCTTGGACAAATAAAACTGAGACCAAACGTTATCAATGGCTTTAAAATAGGAAACCTTCATCGTGGCGAACCTGTGATAATTCTTGTTCCAATATACTTCACAATAATGCTTAATACAATGCAGCACACTGACTACCCAAGACCAATCTGTAGCATGTACTGCGGGTAAAGATTGAAAAAACATATTTTTTTCTTTTAAAAATCCTTAAAAGAATAATTACAAGCACTGCTACAGATCTTCCAACCCGACTGTGTCACTGGAAGAATCAAATAAATCCCACACGGCCACGATGAAGGCTAATAACGCAGAGCCGAGGTGACGGACACCGCGGACCA